>JANHGN010021112.1:0-14121 GCA_024605025.1 Megaceryle maxima
TTCTCTAGACTCCTCACCAGCTTCACTGCCCTTCTTTGGACATATTCCAGCATATCAGTGTCCTTCCTGTGGTGAGGGGCACAAAACTGAACACAGTAATCAAGGTGAAATCCTACCAGTGCTCAGTACAGGGGAACAATCACTGCCCCAGTTTTGTTGGCCACACTCTTTCTGATCCATGCCAGGATGCTGTTGGTCTTCTTGGCCACCTGGGCATGCTGCTGGTTTATGTTCAGACAGCTGTTGACCAGAATCTCCAGGTGTTTTTCTGCCAGACAGCTTTCCAGCTGCTCTTCCCCATGTCTGTAGCATTGCCTGGGGTTGTTGTGACCCAAGTGCAGGACCCAGCACTTGGCCTTGTTGAACCTCATACACTTGGACTTGGCCCATTGATCCAGCCCATCCAGATCCCTCTGTAAAGCCTCTCTACATTTAAGCAGAACAACACACTCACCCAATTTGTTGTCATCTACAAACTTACTGAGGGTGCCCTTGATTCCCTCAGCCAGATGATTGATAAAGATACTAAAGAGAACAAGCCCAAGTGCTGGGTCCTGGGGAACAGTACTTGTGACTGGCTGCCAACTTGATTTAATACCATTCATGACAAGTCTTTGGGCCTGCCCGTCTAGTCAGTTTTTCACCCAGTCAAGAGCACACTCATCCAAGCCATGAGAAGCTAGTTTCTCCAGGAGAATGCTGTGAGAAATGATGCCAAAAGCTTCACTAAAGTCCAGGTAGACAACACCCACAGCCTTTTCTTCATCCACTAAATGGTTGAGACATGTAGCTCCTTGTCACAGAAAGAGATGAGGTTCATCAAGCAGGACCTGCCTTTCACAAAACCATGCTGGCTGGGCCTGATGACCTTGTTGCCCTGTACATGCCATTTTGATATCAGAAAAGCAATCATGTTCTAATGTGGAAAAAAAAAAAAAAAAAAAAAAATCGTATCTTCCCTGTGTTAGTTTTCCTTCTCTAATGACTATAAAAAAGTGGCAATAAATGGTAAATATAAATAAGGAAAACAACAACAAATTAAAAATTCTGGTGAATTTCTGGGTTCATTAGGATTCTTTAGGAATAACATTCAGAAAATATTTAAAAATATTTTTTGAGTAGTAAGTAGTGTTTCTCTGAAAAGTCTAGGCAGTGAGGATACACGCTTATTATACAGAACAGTTCCTCACTTTACTGACTATCTGCCCACTTTGACAACATGCTTTCCACTGTCAGCCTTTCAAAACCAGCAGCACTGCCTTCCCCTTTACACCTGATTGGAGCTTCTCAGATCACAGGTTAAATTAAACATGCATGTGTATTGCTTTATGAATTGAGTGTATTTGAATCTGGCAAGACACTATTAGCTAGGTGTAGAACTGCGTCTTGCAGTATTTCTTAGAGGTGTGAAGAAGTATTTCAGAGCTTTCATCTGCATTCTCCAAAACACAGGACTTGGTCTACAAACACAGGGGTTTAGGAAAACATTCACGTGGTGCCAAAACTTACTGTGAATTCTTTTTCCACAGCCTGGATGCTGCTTACAGAGTTTAAATATCCTTTACATTAACACCACAGTTCTGTAAGTAGCTTTCTATTAAGCTAGTGTGACTTAACCCATTCTTGCATCTTCTGCAGCCTATGCTTAAGCACACTTTGGACTGTCACTGTGATAAACTGTACCGAAGATCACAGACAGCTGAAAAAACTCACCCCAAACATTAGGGGCAATACTGGGAGGCGGCTGTGGTGTTTTCAGCAGGATTTACTGAAGATACTTAAACAGGTGTTTGTAAGGGAAAAAATGACAGGGCCCAAGCTTGTGACAAATTAAATTCCCAGAAGACTGGCAGTGAAAACTGGCCTCTAGTATGTGGATAAACTACTACCTTGTCAAAGCCCATTTTTTTAAATGGAAAAAGTAACAGCCTTATTTGGCATAAAAGCCCATTTACACATTCCAAATAGAATTTATAGCGGATTCTAGAGGATTGATTGTCACTCCTGGAAGTGTCAGGGTATTTGGCTGAGCTGTGTAGCTCCATGTTCCTGCTGTCCCCAGCCCTGTCAGCACTGGGACTGCACATGCCAGGGCCCCTCAGTTTTTCAGCATGGCTCAGAAGTCTATTTATTCTTCTGTAAGTTTCAAAAACAGGAAGTTACATTTCAAGTAATTGCAGATTTACTGTGAGCCAGTGGCTAGTCCCTCTGCATGGTCCCTCTGCATTGTCCTCACTTTCCTGTTTGAGCTTGGAGGAAGTGGCCAAAGGAATGGGGGAAGGGATACCTCCCTTTGGTGCTTCTGCAATGGCAGCCTACAGCACTTAGGGGGACAGTGATGAAAACATATCAAAATCCTTGCCAAAGGCTCACAAGAAATATTTGACATCTCACCTATAACAACAAGCAGGAGTTAAAGGTTAAGTCACACACAACCCAAGCATTTGGGAAAAGGATATGTTTATGTCATCAATTTCTGTCGGTTGTAAAAGAGCAGCATACAACAGTGGGAAGGGCTCTGAGCTATCAGGAATATACACTGTGGTTTAGTGCAACTATCTGTGTACTTGAAGAGAAACAATTGATTCTATATATTTATATTTTCATATCCAAAAGAAAGTGCACAGGGTGGATACCAAGGCTAGTTTCTTTGCCTGTGTGAATTAATTGCTACACAAATATTTGAAATACTCTGGTTTCCCTTGTAGTATCACTTCTTGTGGGGAACTGTCACTAAGGACTTAGACAAATAGCAATGCCCATTTCTCTCATTTAATTTATAGACACAAAGAATCCAAACTAGAAATGTATTTTCTAAGATAATGTATTGGTATTCTGCAAACTGAATGAAGGAAATGCTGTCTTTGTTGCTAAGTGCCAAAACACTTCAGAGGCTACTTCAGCCTATGTAATGCTAATAGTTTGGTGGTTTTCCTTCAGTTCAAGTGATTCTGCTGGCCACTGGTTCTTCATTCTGCTGAAAAGGCAGATTAATTTGGGAGGATCTGCTCCATAAACTCGAAGTTCTTTCTTTTTTAATTTCTAGTCATACTCGGTGAGATTTTACTGATCAAAGACTGATCTTCAAAACCTGAGTTAATGAATATAGTTTGTCTGCTGTTACAGTTTTCTCTTGGTATATATTACCCAGACATTAGCTATCTGGGTTCTACCTCACCTAGCTTTGGCAGCTTGGAACAGGTACTCAGAACTGGCTGTTTCCTCTACCAACACTGTAGAGGCACAGGAACTATTAGAAGAAAATTCACTTTACTGAATATTGAATTTCTTATATTTTGCACAAATAAAAATAACATTGGGATTAAAATTAAAGGCCACTATTAATCACTTGCGAACGTATCCCATTCATTAAAATACACCAGTACATAATCTTTCATAGTATTTGGTACTATATGCTAACACGTTGTAGAATGATTATAATCATCGTAATGGCAGGGAAAGTTTGACTTTTGAACAGTTGCCTCTCAGAATAGGCAAAGCTGCCAGTAGCACCTGCAGAAAACAATGTAGAACAATATGTCAGATTAGTGTTGCAGCATAGGCTTTCCTATTCGTGTTCTTTCAGGCTGGTGGCTATCAAAATTTACCTAGTTCTGTGTATTAGACAATATGCCTTGAGATATAGACATTGTGCCAGTAGTCCTCATTTATAATGAAACAGTTTGGAAGTTATTCTAGGATGCTTGATTATTTTATTTTTAGATAAATCCTTCCTCATTGGTGGTGCTGTGTTCCTCAGTTCCGTTAAAAATATTTTGCCTTAATGATTTTCTCTTTCCTGTACTTCAGCAATTGTGATTAGAGTCTCAAAGGTCAGAGACAGAGGTACTGCTGAGTTTAAGGATCAGATCCAGATGCTGAAGAGAAGGAAAGAGGATGAATAATCTGAGGTCTACATGTTGTTCTTTCCCTCCCAGCTCCTCAGTTATGTGTTTGAGTGCACAGGTGTCTATGTCACCGTAGCATCAATTGTCACCATGTGCTGGTGACAAGGGAGCTTTCCAACAAAACTGGGAAATCTAAGCCAGACTGGCATTTCCATTTTCATCTCTCATACCTCTTTCAAATTTCTCCTTTGGTGTCTCAGTCTCTTATTTTGCTGTCCCGTCAATGGGAGAGACTGTGGTAGGTCCTCCACTTCATATTACGCTGTTTAAGATTTTGAATACTCGCCTGACAAGTAAGAATTCAAAAACCTTCCTCCAGGCTGAACAGAGGAGATGTGACCCTGCTGTTTTACACCCTGGGTGTTGCTTTAACCACTGGATTTACACAGTGTGGAAGGGGGAAAGGAAGACTTGGACAGATGGCAGGAAGTTCTGAATAAAAATGTTTTAACAATTATGGAAAAATCAAAACTGAAACCAGCAAACCAATGTATCTGCTATCAGAAAAGCCATATCAATTATATAGGCAAGATCTCCACCTTTCTCACTATATTCTTTCAGCCAAAATCACAAGCTGACCCTTCACCATCCTTCATTCCAGGTGTTAACATCACAGCTGTGTTTTTTCCTTTTTCACTAATCCCTTATACGCACCCCAAGGAAATGGAAGGAGAGTGGGGGAGCATAGCAAAGGGCACTGCTTGTAGCAGACTTGGAGTCTGTGGAGACAGCCTTTTGTGGCTGAGAGATGTTGTCTGCATTCAAACTATTGCTGCCTGTGCCATCTCATGTCACTGCTTACTCTGAGCTTCCTTCTTTTCTCCAAGAGTCTTTGATAAATATTTTAAAGGGCTAAGAAAAGAACTGGAATCAAATATATCAGTTTTGCCTCTGCATTAGGAGTAATTTGGATCAGGTTAAGGGAGTAAGCATGAATTGAACTTCATCTTTCAAGATAGCAATGTTTTGAAATAATCCATGATGTGAGATTAGAATAGAGGCTATGAAGTAAAAAGAGGTGTCTCCAGGCCTTCTCCTTTTTTTGCAGAGTTCCAGAAAGAGTGATCAGGGGTCTGTGATGCAGGAAAGTGTGTATCAGTGATCTCAAAAGAAATGTGCTTTTGCCCACCAGCTACAGATATGGCTGAAGATGGTGAGTTGGTATATATTCAGTGGATATATCAATTCTTATTACCAAAGTTCATATAGAGCTTACTGTCACCATTTTACTTAGTTATTCAAGTTGAAGCACTATTAAATAGCTGATACCATCACATTATCCTCAATTATAATTCTATAATATGCTGTTAAATTAAGTTCTGTGCCATCTAAAATACATACCAAGGAAAACATGTTAAATAAACACTGTTTTTTTCCCCAATCAATTTCTTTATTTTACGGTGGCTATTAAAAATAGAAGTTCTTCAAGTTTTTGTATGTCTGCCACTTGAAACTGTTTTCTTAACATGCTCCTTTTGGAAAAATGGAGGTGTATGTCTCCACTCTGAGAGTGCTGCAACAGAGAGTTGCACAAATGTTGGTCCTTACAATAATATCTTTCAGTTAAAATCTGAAAGCCTGGATTACAAAAATCATTACTATATCATTAATAATTTATTTTCCCCAGGAACAATCTGTCATACAAAATGTGTTGGGTTGTTTGGTTTTGTTTTGTTTTTTTTCTTTTTTATTATTATTTTTATTTTTGTTTGTTTGTTTGTTTTTGTTTTTGTTTTGCTTACCTTTGTGGCCCAACAATGCAGTCACATCTTGCCTTTGTGCTATAATTTTATAAGATTTTAGAAGCTCAGTTAAGCTCTCAGCTTGCATGGGATACAGACATCAACTGCTCTGTTCCTTGAACCGTGACCTTAAACAACCAGGCTTTTTCCTTCCCTGTGGGAATCATGTGATTGCACTCTCAGCGGATAATTTTTTCTGGATTCTTTTATGGTATTTCCTACACAGGAAAACTATCCTGTTATCTCACTTTACAAATGAACATTTTCATGGTATTTTAGAAATGTATCTGTCTTCTTACCTTCTTCATTGCTTATCTAAAAACAAATGCTTTAGAAGAAGTAAGAAAAGGATCACAGATTGTTTTTTTCAGGACAGAAAATAAGTAGTGGTAAATATTATAATGCATAATGTTAATAAATAAACTTCTTAATAATATAAAAATAAAAATAAACAGCAAATTTTACATTTTTCACCAAAACAGAAATAACATTTTGAAGTCATCACAGAAAATGTTCCAGACTTGGATTATGATGTGAATTCCAACAGGAAATAATTTTGAGGAAGAATTTATTTTCATTTTTTTTGTGCAGTCCCACACAAGAACAAAACTTCATTGGCTCTCGTCTTTATGTTTCTTACATTTTCTTAAGAAAAAAATACAAACAGGCTTTCAAGGAATGAAGTACGTGGGGTTCTCAGAAACCAAAGCATGACAAACTGAATACTGGTCTTAGTTACTTTGATTTGTAAATGAAGTAATCCTGAATTTGTACCACTCTATCTGATAAAAGAATCTGACTCAACATCATTCACAGTTGGTGTGCTATAGGAACGAGTCTGCCTTATTGTTGAATGAAAATCACTGATGATGCCTAATCAGATTTTGTCTGAAAAAAACCCACAGATTTTTTGTATGCAAGGACACGGTCCATTTATCATACATATAGCGTACTTGTAAATGACATTGCATGTGTTTATAAAGAAGTGCATCTTCCTGTGGTGAAAAAACCAATCTGTATGAGACAAATATTTCTGTATATGAACAACAAAGTCCTCCAATAAAAAAAAGCTAATTTGTAGTTCTGAGAATATATGTTCACTACTTTTTAATTGCTTTCAAAAATGATTATTCAATGAATAGCTGCTGAGATACATAGGCAAATTCAAACCATTTATTCCTTCTTTCATTCTTAGCTTTCAGATCCTGAGAGTGGTTCTGGTCATGAAAGAAAGTGTTTCTTACAGTATTTTCCTTTGTGACATCCACAAAAGTCTGCTTTCTCCTATATTTTTCCCCTGTGGATTATGTTTCCAGGCATCTGACTGCAAATCCAATATCCTAGGGCTCTTTAACAAGTCCTAAACTGAGTGACTTCATATTCTTCTTGCAAGCCTTTGCAATTCTTTTGATACAGTCATTCTCTAATTCAGCTCTGGGGAAAATTAAGAATGGTAGCAAATTTAACTCATCAAATCTCAGTGAAGGAATAATACAGGTGGGGTGGGATGATTTTGCCATTACTGGAAAGGTAACAGGACTCACTTGGTAAAATACCATTTTGTTTAAGAAAAATATGATTTTTTCACCTACTAGTGACATGTTCTGAATGATCTGAAGATGAATGCTAGCAACTATTTCTCCTTTAACTCAGGTATTACAGAGCTTTGTTTTTGAAAGGGAAGTTTCTAAACATGGTATAAATATAGTATGTTAGTAAGATATAAAATTTGTTGTACACCAACTGTTCACTAAAATTCTCTGCCATTTCTCAAGATATGTAACAAGAAACTTTACTTTTCAAAAATAGAGCATTGGTGAAATTTCCCATGTTTTCAAGACTAGGACAAAAGGCAAAAAAATTTCCTTTCTTTCTTTTTTTTTTTTTTTTAATTCAAAGTATCGCTTTTTTCCCTAAACTACAGAGACATTGTCAGAAGGATACTCTGTGAGTATGAAGAACTTACCTCTTGACTACTTCCAGCCAAAAAGCCATAGATTATTTTGATTTTTCAACAGAAATTTCGAAATAAATAAATGGTTAAAACTCCTTATTTTCACAAGCTTAGAGGTCAAGTAATTTTTCCCTATGCTGTAAACCTGGACAGATTACATCTTTCATGATGCATACTCACACAAAAGTCTCTAATCTCACTGGCAAGCTTTCTGCCCCACCTATTTTACAACATTGAACAAGCAAAATGAATTGAGCTTCCTCAATCTTTCACCGTAATTCCTTGAATCATTATTGCAAGTCTATCTGAAAATTTTCCAAGTTGTCAACTTCCTTAGTAAAAGATAGTGTCAATACCAGATCTGGTTAGATTCTGACAATGAAAGGCTCTGTAATTTCTGTATGAAATTACTTCCCTACTCCCATGTTTAGGTTCCCTGCTAAGGCATCTGAGAATTGCATATAGCTTCTTGCGCAGGCAAGAAGACACACTTTTTAGTGTGTCTATTTTCCAGGATACAACCTTCTACACCAACAGTGTGCTTTGCAGCCTGTGTTTCTAGGTACATGACATAGCATTTAGCTGTGTTAAAGTGATTCTACTGAAATGAATGTATCTTTATAAGTCCACCAGGGCAGCTGGTATTACTGATGAGTTCACATCTCATTTACCTCACCAATGAAATATACTGATCAATGCAGGTGTTGCTAAGAGTTTATATGTGTTTGTCAGATTTTGATTTTAACTGATTCCATTAGAAATACCCATTTCCCCTTCACAGATACATCTTCTGATGCACTGGTTACCCAGGGCTTCCATAAGCCATGATCTTGCCAGTGGTTGATGTTATGTTGCCATTTTGCAAGTTTACAAAAATGCAATCTACAGCGTGTTTAGTTTACGGAGTGTTTGAGTGTTTTTCCTCTCATTTGTTTTTGGAATAAAAATTATGGAATTGTTCACTGGAAGGTGAACAAATTCCAAATTTCACTTCACTCCAAGCTCAATAGAAGAGTATTGATGTATAAATTATTTTGTTGGTGACCATCACCAGTTAACAAGTTTTGCTACATTTGTAACTATCGACTAACTTTTTTTGTCCTGGTAAGTTTAAGTAATTACATCCATTCCTCTTTAATTTTAATGGCCATGGAGTTTCAGTGATTTTCTTAACTTCCCCTATTTTTTTAATCTGTGTTTTTATACAATATTATTCTTTCTGGAGGCTCAGTGTTTTCCATACTCACATACATACTCAGCTGTTATAAATCTCTTCATTACTCTTGATGTTTTGTGGGTTTTGTTTGTTTGTTTTATAATTGCAACCACCTTTAGCACTGACTGTCAGTTTGGAGCATCTAGGAAAGCCTTCTTTACCAATTTTCAATTACCTTTCACATGGTTTTTTCCAGTATCCCAAAGAGGGTTTGAAGGATTCCTGATCAGTGTTTATTCTGGTTGTTAAACCAAACTGTATCAGTCCTAGGACTTCTACAGGATCACCCTGTGGTACAAGATATGTTTTCTTCATTGTTTATGAGCTGCAGAAAGAGGCATGTAGTTCCTTCCTATAAATACATAGTAACTGACTACAACTACAGTAGTGATATTTGACATATAGATGCTTAGTATCTTCGCAAATACACAAAATTAAATTGATCTTTAGATGATGAGTTAAGAAAGAATTTCCACTCATATCAGATTGTCAGAAACCATTATATTTTTTGAGGCCTGTAATGTGTGGAGTAGGTGAAGTAGACATTTTAGAGAAACATGCTCAACTAATTCAAGAACATGGTTGCTGTGACAGTGGAAAGATCATGCAGCAACAGAGGTAATTTTTTACAGTTCTTTGGACTTGACTTTCTATTTCCATTCAATTTTTTTCTTCAGCTTTGAGAGCACCCAGTATATATATATTAAGTAGAACTGTATTCTAGTTCCTCATGGGGAAAGCAAAAGTACATTTACTTTATCTATTTGTACTTATACAGCAACCAAACCTCCTAAATTGACATTCTGTAGATGGACACTTTTTTTTTCCTGAATGTTTTAGCAATCTGGGGGACTGCTATTACTATTTCCTCAGCCTATTCAATAGCCTGTTACTTTGTCTTAGCATTACCTCATTTTGAGATGTATAATTTAAGACATTAATTAGTATACAGTCATGGTCCTGTCTTTTTGAATTGTTTGTAACTCTAAACCATATAATATCCCCGCTATTGTTCTTAAATAGTCTGTAACCAATAAGTTTAATATCCAGTCATGTGAGTCTTACCACTGCAGTTACGTAATACCAGCTTACTCAAATTTCTTTTCCTAAACTTGTATTTTCAATTCCCCTGACGCTCAGATAGTTATAAGAACAAAGATTGTTTATTATCATCTCAGTTCTTAATGTTTTCAGTTCTTTTATATTTGTTCATATATATTTGCAAGTACTTCTGCACAGACTATATGTTAGTTAGGATGTAAAATCCTTTTTACAAGGATTTGCAAGTAGTCCAAAAGCCATCTAGTCTATCTTCCTAGAATAACTGTTCCTGGTATCTAAGTTTTTCTGGAGTATTTTCCCTGAAAGAAATATAGTTCTCATTTATATTACAAGCAGAAATGACCTTGTTGCATGGGCAAGTCCAGCAGAGGATTAAACATAGGTAGGAAAGATAGCTATGCTTATGCCTAACCTCTGAGTATGTATATTTTTATTTATGGTAGGTAGTATCCACCTGGTGCAAAGAAGCAGCTTCCCTCATGGATATAGGCAAGTGGGAAATAAGACTTCTAATTTATGCCTGGAATAGATGAGACACGGACCTTTTCTGAACTAAAATGTTGTTATAGTAACAAGGAGACAAACATACCTTAAAATAGGCAGACTCGTGAGTTGGGATTAATAATATTCTTTTCCCACCTGATTTGCAGAGAAATGCAGTTCAAATTTATCCATCTGGCCTGCTAAGACATGTTTCTTACTCTCTTGCCTGTTAAATCGATATTCTCAAATGTTTCAGATGAGAACTCAGAAATTACTATTCTTGAATAAACCAGAGTGGGAGAAGCTGACTTTGTGATAGGGAGCTGGTGGAGGGTGTCAATTGTTGCATTTTCTTTGAAAGACCAGCAGTTTCTTAGAAATAATGACTGTTATACTTCTGCTGTAATGAGAAAGTCTATTTATGCTTTGCACTCCTTACTGACTGAATAAAAGCACTTACAGATCCATATAATTCCTTTACTGAGAAAGACACATATGGGATTTGCTAAAGAGGAGGTTTAATACTTTGGGGAAGAGGACATTCTCTGTTCCTACTTGCAGATGTGGTCAATGAAAACTCTTAGGCTCTTTGGTTCCCTTCACAGGTTCATTGCATAGGGGCTGGTGCTGCATTCTGAACTCTTTTTAGGTGTGTTATGTATGTAGATATAAGCTAGCTGCAACATAACTGAAGTTCCATACGCAATCCTGTATATGTTAAAAATGAAGATAAATGCAAAGATGAAATTCAGACTATCCCACTGTAGGGATTCTGAAGCTGGTGGTGAACAGAGGAAAGAAGTACTCCTGTGGTAATATTGCACAGACTCTATCCAGGCCCAGAGGGTCAGAATGTGTGTGTGTGTGATGGGATGACAAGGACATGCAATCTGTCCTTCCTGGAATGTCACGCAGGAGCTCTCCAAGCACTGCAACTGAAGCAGCCAGCAGCAGCAAAATAAAAATGTCTTTCTGGTTAGCAACAGAAACCGCATGGGTAGTATCTTGTTCACTGCTTCTGCATAAATAGAAAGGGGAAGGAAATGGATGTGAAACATTCATTCTGCAGCAAAAATTAACACCTTGTGCACATAACAGAATTTAAGGAAGATAGTTATACAATATGAAAGTATAACACCCTTTTCTCTGTACATATTGCTGTATGGAAAGATCTGTTATTTTCAGGATGAAGCTCTTTTTGGGGCATACATTAACTGTGAGTCAGACAAATGGAACTCTAGCACATCATGTACAGGAGATGCTAGAGTAAACCTATGATTTGAGCTAGTGTTGAGGATCAAGACACGTAGACCCAAATTATCAGGCAAGCCAAAGCATTTATAGATGTGCTTCCTATTCCCTTCTGTCAATAATAAAGCTTATTACTTGAAGGAAAAATTCATGGGAGCCACTAGTAGGCCGTTCAACAGCGTTTCCTTGGTCTTGGAGGTTACTCCTGAAAAAAACATTTATTGAAAGACATCCTTTCTTTGTTCTATCTGCATACATGATATGGCTTTAAAAGCAGGCTTTTCTGCTTTGCTTCCCAAAGTAATACTATCCTTGCAATACAAACATGATTGCTGTAAATGAGCCAACTATGGTTTAACAAAGCCTCTTTCTTGCAGATGGAATGCATAATTTTTAGGAAAAAAAAAGATTTTGTATTTACCCTTTAATTTAGTTGAATAATAGCTACATTTGACCAGAGCTTAATTAAACCATGAAAACTTAATAAATTCAACCAGATTGAGTTGTCCTCCCTTACGAAAATGAGCTCGCATAAAATCTTCTTGATTTTGTGATTCATAAAAAAATAAGCTAACTGTAATTACAATAAATAATCTCCAATCAAGGATCAGGTTCTGGTTACCTTACTCATGCTGAGTGGCACCTTTATATTACAAATTTTGTTGCTAATTTTGAAGCAATACAGGTAGAATACAGGTCCCAGTTAGACCAAAAGCACTAGTACTTTACATAACATGAAAATAAAGAATATGTATTAACTTGTGTCCTTTGCTTCTTGTTCCATTCCTTAGAAGATTCAAACTCCACCCTCTCTACACTTTCCCATTAGGGAACAATAGCCAGTATGAAGAGGCAGACTGAGCTTTCTCAAAGCCTCTCTCTGTACATCATGTGTTCTAGTGCACAGCCATCTTGATAGTTGTGTTCTGGGCTTGCTCCAAGATACCTCTCTTGTACTTTCTCCAGTTTTGGGCTCTTCAGTACTGCAGATGTGGTCTGAGTGAG
The DNA here is from genome assembly GCA_024605025.1 of Megaceryle maxima. Lineage (NCBI taxonomy): Eukaryota > Metazoa > Chordata > Aves > Coraciiformes > Cerylidae > Megaceryle > Megaceryle maxima. Next base: position 12,622 of record JANHGN010021112.1, read on the forward strand.
TAGTATTGTCTCTTCCTCAGCCTATTGACTGTATGCTTGCTCATACAGTCCAGAATTCAGTTAGCCTGTACTTCAAGGGCACACCACTGACTCACGTTAGGTTCTTTGTTCACCACAACTCTCAGGTCCTGCTCTGAGAACCTCTTCTCTGTCCAGTCACTCCCCATCCTGTACTACTGTGTGGTATATTGCATTCTAGATGCAGGACTTTTGTCATCCTATCTCTTCTACCTGTCAGAATTCCTCTGACTAACAATGCTTTCCTTTAGTACCTAAAGTGTTCCTCCTAATACCCCGTGAACATTGCTGTGAGTGCACTCTATCCCATGGTCCAGCTCATTAAGAAAAATGCTGAACAGCATTGACCCCTGAGGACCTTGGCACATAACTGACCACCAGTTTGTACTGCTGATCACAACCCTAACCTGTTGGGCCCAAGCAATGCAGCCGGTTGTTAACTCCCCCGACTGTCTGCCTATTCAAACCATATCTCAACAATTTGTGTGCCATTATACTAAGGCATGCAGCGACAGCTGCATTCCGGAAGTCCCTAGCACTCTTGTTTCTGTACATATGTATGGGTCTTGTGAGAATATTTCCAGCTTCATGATTTTCTTTATGCATGACTGCATTAGAGCACAAGACCATGTTCACTTTCCGGTTTTATTAGATCAGTAGAATAAGATTGCATTTGTTGCTTATTCCAAAATTTTCAGTGAATACCTTTGACCACTGCCTCAGCTACTGGCTACTCACTTAAGGCATAGTAAGGGCTGAGGTCAGGTTTTTCAGTGGATTTAAATGTATTCTCTGTGAGATGGCTCAAATACAAAAGACAGGATTTGATTCTAGTATATGTTCATTCTGTCCTGAAAAGAGACAGCATCACTGAGGTCTTGGTCAGACCAAGCTCTGAATCCCCAGTCTTTGATTAGGAGTTCAAAAACATCCTCAGTGTTGTCTTTGGGTCTGACTTGCAAAAAGAAACGTACTTCAGCTTCTTAAGGGAACAGTGGATTTGCTTTAACTTTAAAGGAATCTAGTCTTGAAAAAAAGAGTTTCTTCATTAGCTGGCCCTCATCCTGTTAACTCCAGTGCTTAACTAGAAAAAGAGCTGCAAAATATATGCCAGCTGAAGTCAGGCTACTATGTCCTGTGTGGGTACAGGAGTTATCTGAGGCTTTTACCAAGCGCTCCATAGTGCACTTACCTAGATGGTGACAGCTACAAAATGTGGCATCTTCTGAGTGTTTCAAAAGTCAAGTGATGCCTTTGTAAAATCTAAGTATTTGACTATTCTACTAGAAATCAGCACTGAAATTGCAAGAGTCACTTTCTTTCTTCTGCTGTATAATTTTCAGCCAGGAGTGTGGCTTGCTGAGCTTATCTTCTTGCAGCTGACCTTTAAAGGCAAGCACCTGTTGGTACATGCTCCTGTCTCTCCTGTTTACAAAGTCCAGCTGCCTCCTCTTCATATTTAGTAAACACTTCAAGCCGCTG
>JANHGN010021112.1:21746-31924 GCA_024605025.1 Megaceryle maxima
ACAACACATTGTCTTACCATGAAAAACCCTAAATAAACAAAGCTCTGCAAAATTCTTAAGACAGTTTAAAGCATGACGGAGCAAGTCTCCATCCATTCAGTTCTGCTTAGGTAATTTATATCAGCAGTATTTCCAACATATATAATTTTAGATTAGGTGAAAATATTAAAATTCTAGAAATAAGGCTCTTGACAATTACTGATATATCTGTTTGATTGGCCTCAAAACAGACTGTAAAATAACTGCAGCTACGACAGACAATCCAGCACATCACTGCAAACCCGGCATTAGCTTCTGGGCTATCCGTGAGTACCCTCTACAGGTGTCATTTGGTAACTGCATAAAGAGCAGTAGGGAACAGAACACATGAAAATTAATTACAAATTAGTACATTACATCACTGCAGCTGTGACAGAGCTGATTGTATATGCTTTATCCCATCGATTCAAATTATATCTCTTTTGGACCTTCAAGAGAGGCTGTGGAGTCCCACTTTCTGTCGGTGTGCTACTGCAGAGAGCTCAAACTGCTCTGCTAAAAAAGTCTGGCCTTGATATTTCTATAGCAGAAGCTGAAGAACACTGAAGTGCTGATCTGTTTAAATGTTTGTGTCACAGAATCTCTCAAGCTGGGTGGCAAAAAAAAAACCCAAAAAAACCAACAAACCACACTTTAAGGGAAAAATCTCTGGAAACAACCCCTTCTGTGATTTATTCTATTGTTTCTGCTTTTAGTTCCTGTTAGAAATACAAAACCATCTCACCTGAACTCTTTTCTACTGGGGGAGGCAGGGGTATTTCACAGGAGCAAAAAGGTTAGAAGAACAAGCCATAATCTTTTTGCAATTGATTTGTACAGTTTGTCTCCCCGAAAATAGGTAAATATGACTGAATGCCACACGATACCTGGGAAAGATCCTATGGAGAGACTCTTTGCACTCCTTGTAAAAGAAGAGGTTAAAGGGGGAGGAAAAGCAGAGGACAAATGAGTTATGATTCTTGATTCATGAGTCAAAATACTAAGATATTATTTTGTTTTTTTCTCTGTATTTATAGAAGATTAATTCTATTTTGTAGAAATGAGTATTCTATTCAGTGAATGAAAGGTGTTCTAGATAGTGAATACTAGTTAGTTTCCTTTTGTTAAAGCAATCAAAATTAGAAAAAAAGCTGGGTACATACTCTTTAAATCTCCTAATAAATAAAAATTCTTCCAACAAATAACCATCTAACTATCAGCGTAAATTATAGCTAAAGTTTCCAGATAAAGTTAGAAGAATTAGTTCCAATACTCTTTGTTGCAGTAAATTAATGTATACAAAAATAGAATTCATTAGTGTTTGTATCTATACACTTGTATTTGAACATTTATTAAAACAACCTGTTTTAATAAGAAATGCAAATATTTAATTTCCATATCCAGGCTGCAAACCTGACTTTTGTATTAACATTTTTCTGTCTCTTTTTGTACTAACCTATATTGCTAGAACTCCAGAGGCTGTTTGCTGTCATTTAAAGCATTCTTTAATGATGTAACCTGTGTAGTCTGATATTACTGCTTCTCTGTTCTGATCACAAGCCAGAAGAAGAATCTTATTGCTAGCATGGACAAGAAAATCACATAGATAGATTAATGGTAACCTGTAATTATAGTACAATTTATTTCTGTACTGTATGAGCATAATGTATGAAGGTCAGAATAAGAAAGATCAGTTGATTAAAATTTAAGTATGAAAGTTGTGAAAGCCCATTTAAGTATGAAAGTTGTGAAACTTGTTCTGTCTGGAACCTGAACAGCTGAATCATAGAATTGTTTTGGTTGGAAGAGGCCTTTAAGGTTGTCAAGTCAAACCATTAACACAGCATTGCCAGATTACCACTCAACCATATCCCAAAGCACCACACCTACATGTCATTTAAATACCTCCAGGAATGATGACTCCACCATTTCCCTGAGCAGCCTGTTTAGGGCTCGACAACTCTTTTGGTGAAGAAATTTACCCTAATATCGAACCTAAACCTCCCTTGGTGCAACTTGAGGCCATTTCCTCTTGTCCTATTCCTTGTTACTTGGGAGAAGAGACCATCACCCACGTCACTATGAACTCCTTTCAGGTAGCAGGTAGCAAGAATGTCTTTCCTCAGACTTTTATTTTTTCTTTTTTTTTTTTCCCTTGGATAAACAACGCCAGTTCCCTCAGCTGCTCCTTGTAAGACAACTCCAGGTCTGCAGTACCTGCAGTCTGCAGATAAATGATGGAAATGACAGAAAGTGGCTTGGTAAGCAATTCCACCAGCTCCCTCAGTACCCTTGTGTGGATCCCATCTGTCTGCATAGACTTATGTGTGTCTAACTGGTGCAGTAGGTCCCGACCATTTTCTTTTGGATTATGGGGGCTTCATTCTGCTCCTTGTAGCTGTTTTCCAGCTCATGGCTCTGGGCACTCAGAGAACAACTAGTCCTGCTATTAAAGAATGAGGCAAAGGTGGCACTCAGTATCTCAGCCTTTCACTTGAAGAGATACTACATCATCTTACTGATAAACAATTTCAGCAGAGACAAAATCAAATACATTACAAAAAAAGTATTGTCTACCTAAAAGTTAATAAGCAACAGCAGGGGTTTATATAGTTGCTGTAGGACCAGTTCAGATTCAGGCTCTACAATTGGAATTACTCCTTCCAAGGCATAGCTTATAGATGGTTCTGGAAATACAAGACATAAAGAGGAGATCTTCCTGGAATAGCAATTCCAGCCTTGATCCATCATGGATGGCTATATTATATGAGCATTTGCATCTCCATTTTAAATATAGTTAGGTTTTTTTCTCATTCCACCATACAGGAAGGCTGTCCTTGACCCCAGTCTTCAAAGGTTTAGACCCATTTGCAGCTCATAATGCACTTGTGAGTGGTTTATACCTATTTGGTTACTTGCGATCCTTGTACTTCACTCTTACAGCTTTTCTTCCTTCGAGGTTTTTATGTCTTTGACATGTTCTTAAAGAGCTAGTATACCCTGTAATACTGTCATTTGATACTACTATTTATCTCTCTTTTGGCATTATCCTAGTAGCCTGCTCCAGATTAATTCAGCATTTTCTTCAGTGGTGTTCAGGATTGTGTCCAGCCTTTCAGATAAATTTCTACCAGTGCCTTTCACTGTTTTGAATATTGCACATTCTCTGTGAAAACAAATTTACCATCTTTTGTGTTGCACCCACAGGCATGGCTTTATCATCCTTTGATTTAATGTATTTCACTGTATTTTCTTTATTTTCTTTCTTGGTCAGTTCTAACTGATGGTTCTCCTGATTTTGCAGGAGGGCATGTTTGGTTTTTAGAGTCTTTACAAGTCTTGATTAACTGTAGCCCATTTCCACCAGTTCAACTTTCAAAATGGTGCAACTCCCTTTTTCATATTCCAGTCTTCCTCTACAGTGATAGTGCTGTCTGTTGTTCTGTGAAAACTTGGTCTGCATACAGTTGTGCTATTTCCAAATTTTATTAGTATAATCACTTTTTTATAAAAAAGTTTGAAGATTAAAACTAAACTGCAAACTTTCTTCAACAGAAATTATCATCTCTTTTTTCTAGGTCTGAATTAATTTAATAATTCGTATGTCAGTGCTTGTTTTCTCCAGCAATGATAATTTCCTATGCACTATGTATCCTGTGTTTTATCAAAGTCTTGATAGACTAAATCTTTACTTTTGTTTTAATCTTGAAATCCAGTTACCAGAACATGCTGGCACAACCCTCTTCCAAACAGGCCACACTGAATTCTGTTCCAGCCTTCATTTTTTTTTACAGGATTTCCTTTCAAACTTTGATATAAAGCTCTTAAAATTTTGTATATTGGACTAACAGAGCAATTTATCATTTCATAATACATTGACTGACATTCACCACCTGATCGATGTTTTCAGCAGTGTGTTTAAACAAGTATTTTTGGGGGCATCAGGATTATTGTTTACTTAATACCACTTTGGTATGGAAATGATGCTTCTCTCAGGTGCCACCAGTTTTGTGTCTGAAGTCCCATGGAGCTTTCAAAATATCCTTGTGTTGTGAACATTCCTTTGCTGGATGGATACAAAATGCAGAGTTATAGAAGCAAACTCTTCTACCCTTTGGCCTATATATTGCAATTAGTGCTTGTGTAACTATTGCTATTCCACTAGATGGTGCCACCGTCACTGCAGATATTGGGATCTGCTTGTTCTATAATTTGAGAAGAGCTCACTAGTGTCGTAATTTCAGTATTTTCCTTTCAGTCCTACAGAGTAAGAGCTGTTGGGAAAGAGCTGAAAAGAGTGTAGGTCCAAATCCTGTGGGCACTAGTAGATGTGTATATTAATAAAATAATAATTATTTGAGAGTTTTTTGCCTCTTTATTCTTACTGCTTGGTTTCATTCACATCAGTGGAATTTTTCAGAAGGCAAAGTTTTAAGCTAAAGTCAATCGAATAAATGTGCAATTTCAGCAAATTTGGCATCTCCAGCACATACCGAAATAGACAAACCCCACAAAACAGTAAAGATCCAGCTTTTGCTGGTTAAAAGTGCACATGCTTGTAGAAGAAAGGTATGGATTTTTCACCAATCCTTTTTAGCAGCAATGCTAGTATACCTTGCATATTGGTTATTTATTTATCATACTGTGTTAGGTGGTTCTGAGTGACTTTTCTATTTTTTTTTTCCCCACCTTAAAAAGAATAAAAAGAGAAAGATGTTTTAGAGATTTTATTATTCAGCTACAAAAGGAGAATTAATGTGAATTTCCCCTCTTCTCCAGATTTAAAAAAATAATTTTGTTCTTATTGCAGAATCAGCACAAATTAGAAGCTTGCAGCCACTTGAAAAGGTGAGGCTCACAAGAGGAATCAAGGCTTACATTTGCACTTGCTTTAACTCCAAAGTGATGGGTCAGTAAAAAATAAGATGAAGTGTTATTGTGCATATCAGTGTTAACAGAATTGGTTACAAAAAGATATTTGCTTTCCAAACAACTGGCATTGTATTGAGAAAGGCTTTAGATACTTCTGAATTTCTTATTTCCAAACAAACTCTAAACCTTGGTTTTGCCCTTTTAGGACATTAAGTTTTAATTAGTCTAAAATGAAGACTTCTCTGGCCCCAAGGCATAAGAAATGGAAACAGAATAAATAGGTATAAATACAAGTTTGGTGTTTCTTTCTAATAAATTGCTTCACAGATGTGGCTTTTTCAAAACAACATTTATTTTTAAGTGTAATGTAATGACTATTTCATAACCAATACTGTACACTACATTTTGTTGTTTGTACCAGCTGCTGAGGAAAATAGTAGTTTGTTCCATCTACACAAAGTAAGTTTTAGATTATGGAAACTTTTGCATGTAAATAGTAAGCCTTCTGTCCTAACAACTGAGATATACAAGGGATTTTATCATTAAGATTTCTCAATTTCTTGACTGGACCTGAAACAGCATGGCAATTTTCAGTTGCACAGTAAGCTTCCAGAGTTGAGAACCCTACTGTTTACCCCTCTGCTATCTAAAAAGCCCCAGGAACTAGATGCTGAGTTCAGGAATAGGAACAATTTGGGGGTATTGACATATTTGGGTATGTCTGAGGTGCAAAGAGTGGAGCTCTTAGCTCAGCCTGGTCAAAACTTGCATACAACAGGCAACAACAAAGTTCAGCTTCATCCAAATATCCTCTATTAGCTTGCACTTGAACCACTAGCTGATATTAAACTTCACATTTTCTTATCTTCCCTTATTTTAGTCCAGGGAAAATATCAACCAAGCCCCAAAATTATAAAAGCATAAAGCAGCTTTCTTCTGTGGAGTACAGATGCACCCCAAATGCCATGCTCATTGGTTTGATCAGTAACTGCAGTGAACTTGATTCAGATAGTACATGAGAGCAGCCATTTACTTGTTAAAAAAAAGCGGTAATTTTGTTAGATGTGTGACCTTCTATTTAATTTGTGTACAAGAAATGGCATTAGAATAGATTGATGTGCAAATAGATTAGCGATGAGGCAGAACTTATGCTGCAGGAGAAATTATTGGCAGTAGTTTATGTCAACATTTTGTTCAAAAATACCCAGTTCTCCCTACCCTGAAAATTTCAGGGCTGCTGTATTCTTACCACTACCTGTGAATATGTACATGTATCAAAACTGTCTATGAATACTGAGCCCTTCAGTCTGCTGCTGGAATCCTGAAACATCAATAATGAATTATATCATCTATTATGCATAAGGCTAGTAAAAAGAAAAAAAAACAAACTAGCAACACTAACAGTGTTATGTAAAATACATCTTCTCAATCCACTCCATTGACATAATACAGGTGTAACAAATATGCAAATTGCAAAGATTTGTTTTAAGATTCTTGCTAAGCATTTGCTCATACCTTTAAATTAAACCTCCTTACCTCATGCCCTACCAAGCCATGGGACCTTGGCCAGTCTGGCCATTCACCCCAGCAGGACATGAGAGGTTTGACAGGGGCAATTCTTCTTCTTATACATTTCTGCATAAGGCTACATCAGCTGGCATTCAGTGGCTCCATGGTTGACTTCAGGAAGTCCAGTATACTTCCAAGCATGTTCTGGGCTGACTTTACTCACTCTATTTACCTGTTCTTCCATTACCCATTCTTGCTCCGGTGACAAATACAAATTAAACTATTGTATTGAGACCTATCTACACTGTTACAAAGCTTTCAGCTGACTTAGGTTTTTGCATCAGTAGATCAAATCTAACTTACCCTTCCACAGCTGAGATGGTAGTAAAATGCAGAATAGTCTTGCTCTAAATTTTTTGTAAGAATGCTATATTTTGTCTCACTGTTTCTGAATGTAATTTGTAATTCATAGGTTTCTTTAAAACCCTGCAGTTCCTGGTCATACTCATTCAGACTTGTATAGTCTTCTTCAGGGAACGGCTAAGCAAGAGTTAGAAACATAAATCCTCTGAAGTCGTGAAGCACTGGCAAAAAGAAATCTGGTTCTCTTCATACCAGTAGTACCTACAGTCTGTTAATGCTGCCCTGCAACAAGTGATAACTAAACAGTAGGGAAATGCAGCCAGTATGATTAAGAACATTTGGATTCAACCTATCACTGTCAGTGGTTGTTTGAAAAGGAATGTCTGCCCTTTGCTGTGACCTCACTTTCTCCTCTGAGTAACTCTCTGTCCTAGCATATGTCTATTCTTTCCAGTAAAGGGTTTAAAGTAAGCTGGAATACCTGTCACAGATTTATAACAGCTTTGATAAAGTAATCCGCCTAGGCCAGTTTAGATTCCTTCTTGAGCTTGCTAATACAGCTACATTGATTTCAGCACTGCAATGCAGACAGGCTTTCTGCACTCTTTGAAATGTCTGGACTCTTTCTCCTCTAGATTCTAGTCTCCTCTTGCCCACTGCAAATAGACCTCTTCTGACAATTAGCTTGCTTAGCTGTCTACCTTTTGGAAATGAGTTTTGAAAACTGGTTTATCTAAAGAAGTACCCATGTTTGTCTATCTAAGTCAGTGATCTATGGTACTTAGAGATTTGTGACGTTAGAGTACCAATTCAGCTAAACTGTGTTATTCAGCCATGTAGAAAAAGAGATAAAGAATAAAACCATCATCTCAAAATTGAATGAGAAATGTAGATGAACAGAATTTATTAGCCTGTTTGGGACCTGGCCATAAAGCTGTGATAAAGGCTTTTAACATTACACATAAATGACACTACATTTCTTTATGTAATTAGTGTATCTGATTTGTAGATAGGAAAGGATTTTTCATCAGCACTTAGGCATGGATGAAGAAATTAAAAATGTTTGTGGAGACCTCAAATGCAGCTTCTTTTTGGATCTAAAGCAGTTTTTACAGCAACTTCTGGAGTCTCACCAAATCAGGAACACCAGAATCTCATTGCATCAAATTGCTAATCAGGAGAATCTTTTTAGTGATTTTTATTATGGCAATTAGCTCTTTATAGACTCTTCAGAGTGGCTAACTACATGCTCATGTAATTAGAGAGAAAGTGCTCAACACTGAAAGCTGAAATCTTTCAAATTTCATCAGAGATGAGAGATTATGACAGAGGTTTGGACTGTTCTACCATTAACTTGTCTGTCAAAGATAAAACTAACTATTCTGTGCTCACTTCCTTGATTGATTTGAATGTCAGCATTGTAATTTGCTACACTGCCTTATATCTAACCAGCTTAACTTTTCTGGGTTTCTTTGATGTTTATGGATGTCTTTGCTATCATTTAGCTTAAGCATATTTTTCTTCCTCTAGTCTTCCCAAAAGATATGGCTTCAGACAAATTCTAATGAGTTCCAGTGATTTATTTCTTGATAGTTAGTGCTTCTGCTTTCTTGACCTTCAAATGGTCTTTGAGAATGAAATACTTTCCCTACCAGTTCATGGTTTTTTTCCATTGTGAATAAGGAAAAATATTTAAATTTAGGCAATTTTCCTCTTCAGGGTCAGGTCTCTTTTGTCTCATCATTTCCCATCCAGAACTGACTTTTTTATGATCATGACAAAGGGAAAATAGTTAGCTTGTATGTGTATAATCGTGAGATAATCTTCTCAGGTTACTTGTAGTGGATTTTTGTACGTAATACAAACCATTAGAGTTATAGTTAGAGACAGTAGGAAGCCCTTATTTTAGACTTACTGTGCTCCTTGCCTTGGTATTGCCAAAATTTAACTATGTTGACAGAAACTTTTTCCATGTCTGATCCCTGTTCTAGCCTAGATTATTTTGACAGCTGTTGGAAAGCTCTCCACTGGTTCCTGCCCTGAACGCTTATTTTGCTTGAGTGAAATAAGGACATCTCTTTCTTTTTGCCTTCCCTCACCCCATTTCAATTTGTTTCTATTGGAAGTTTTTGTCCAAAGAGTTCTGTCATCCAAGATTGGATTGCATGGATTAGCTAGAAATAATGCAAAGGAAGTCTTATTTGACTGGCAGATGGTTACACTAGCCTTTGTTTTTTGTTTTTTTTTTTTTTTCTAGAAGTCTGTCTAGTTGTTCACACCTTGGCTACTACTCAATGAAGTAGCAGTTTGTTTTGAATCATTCTTTCAACTTCAGTTAAGGTGTGTGTTGGAAAATACTGTTGGAAAATGTGAGTTTATAAATATTATTAGTGGGAAGCTCAGGCTGCTGTGCCTCTTTCTCTCAAATTCTTTAGTGACAGAGTATGTTTCCCACAAGAATCCTCTCATGCTGTGTGTGAAATGGGAGTTTACCAAGGTGTACTGTAGTATGTTGAAGCTGAGGCTTTGAATTCCAGTCTTTGCTGTGAGAATAGAAGGTCAACAGTAAGGAAAGCCGAAGTCAGCAATTAACCTTACTCCTGTAGTTTTTCAGGTGTTTTCTTTGGTTTGTTAACCATAAACCTGTGTGCTTTAATTGAACTAAGAAAACTCTGTTATCCATGGCCTGTAATCCTCTAGGGACAAAGTTTATTATGGCAGTTGTGTTCTGTAACATTGTAGTATATGTATTGCTTTGTCTTAGGGAAGGCTGGTCAAAGATGTTTGCCCTTTACTCTGTGTTGAAGCTGAGTTTAAAGTAATTCTTAGTTTAGATGGGAACAATTCTAATCTGTGTGTGTGACTGTAAATGTGTAACTATGCTTCAGGCTTGACATAATTTTCTTTTAGTATGGTAAGAAACAGGTGGAGATTCAAAGTGAAGAATGTCTTGTTGATGTAGTAGGCAAAATGGCCAAGATGTTATAAACTGTGGAAAAATGCTGCAGACTGCTAATAATCCACTGGGCATCCCCAACAGCACAACTTACTGTTGTAGTGAGACACTGGGATAAAGTTGAATACAAGTATGAATGTGATCACATTAAAATCAATATTGTCTTGGTGGAGATTGTTTGATAATTCTGTTTGGACAAAACCATTAGCTTTTGACTAATTTTAATTTCAAAAACTGCTAGACCTGTATAAGAGTATTTTTTTTGTTTGTTTTAGGACACACACAAACACACACACACCCTACTGTATGATATAGTTTAAATAGCAGAATTACACAGGAATCAGAAGGTCTTTTTAAACAAGAAAAGGGGTTGAGATGAATAATATACAAGAAGAGGAAATGCTCTGTGAAACTAACAGGAAGCAGATTAAACAGAAATTAAACCCTTGCCCAAATACTA
>JANHGN010021114.1:0-25195 GCA_024605025.1 Megaceryle maxima
TTTTTTTTTTTTTTTTTTTTTTTTTTTTTTTTTTTTTTTTTTTGTTTGTTTTTTTGTTTGTTTTGGTTTTGGTTTTGGTTTTGGTTTTGGTTTTTTTTTGTGATGAAGATCTGTTGTTAGGAACAAAAATTAGGAGTGCTCTTTCTTTCCACTTGAGTGACTGTCAGAATCCCTTATGAACTGTGACCGACTTTGACGCAGAGTGTGGCTGTATAATTTCAGGGTCAAATGAGGCTCTGTTATGTTGTACTGCTCACATTTAATCATGGGTTAAACTAGATGACAGCATGTGCTGGGTGGAACTGTGATCATGGTTTTGATGCAGAGACTGATCTTATTATCTTGCTTTTCAGATCTTTAAAGGAAAAAAATTAAAGGTGATACAAAGTTCTGGTAATTTAAATGATCCTACCCATCCCCTTTTTCCTGGGTGCTCAGTTCATATTTATTGACAACCTAGATTAGTCAGCAAATTCAGTCACCTCTGTTTCTTTATCGTTATGTTTTTCATATATGTCTCTGTTTATGAGGAGCCTTCTGCAGAAAATAAATCTAAGAAAATTTAGATTTTTAAGATCTGATAATGGGAAAATCATGTAGGTAGCAAGAGAGGGATCCTTGGTACAAAAAGTTACTTCTTAAATGGGACAAACCCAAGACAGTTTAATAACTGAAATGTTCAAATTCCACAAGCCCAAGCATGTATGTAACTATTTCTATTGTAGTTTCAAATTAATTTGTCATATATAATTTTCATTTGACTTGGGATCTCAGCTAAGACGTGCTGATGTTAACAGCACTACCTTCTTCAACCTTAGAAGACAGGTCGTGAGGATATCATGCTACCATTTCATTTTTCACTGAACACTTCTTTCTAACAGCTTAATTTCCCTTTTTAAACATCTCTTTTTCTGAATTCCATTCAGAAATATAATAAAACTTGTGTAATATCTCAGTGCTTTGCTGAACTGAGGTCATCAGTATGATCTGGTTGGTAGCAACCATACTTTTCTGCTGATTTATAGTAACGCAGAATAATGTCAGCACTAAGGTACCATGATAAGAATACTTGGTGAAAGAAAGATAGTTTATGCATTTCATGATATTGCAGAGAAATGAGACATGTAGAGCAGAGCAAATATTTTGCATCCTCCAAAAGTAAGGCCATTTGACAGCCACAGGGAAACAAAGGAATGACAGACTGCACATACCAGTCATTTGTGGGGATATTCACAAGAATTCAAAGTGTAATTCAGCCAGATAGTCAGCAGGATCAATGTAATGTGAACACAACTTCTTTTGTACAAGTAGCTGTCTGTGAGATAGAAAGGATTTCAGGAAATTTAAAGGACCAGTATCTTTACCCCTCAGCTTGCTGCTTGGTTCCTGCAGTATATATAATAATGTTTTCATTAGATCAGAAATGTAATCAGGCAGCTGTAAGAGGAGATAGAGGCTGTGTTAGCCATCCAGAAAGCCTGTAACAGTCATTCCTCAGTCACAATGCCAGGCTCATCTCCAAGAATGGATAAATTTAGATAATTGTATTTTAGATGATATGTAAAACTAGTTTTGGCTCTGGTTTTCTAAGATCATTTGACCTCATGTGCCAGGCTAAATTCTCACTAGGGTTGCCAAATACCCGTCTTTCAGATTTCCTGTACATCTGGAGAGAGCTATGACCTTTTATTTTTTTCACTTTTTTTTTTTTTTTTCCTTTTTGTGTGATGCTCCAAGGAGCTGACAGAGAGCTGCTGTGTTTCTGTGTCAGAAATGCTGGATTCCAGTCTTGGGAGAAGCAGTATACATGAACTGATCCATCAGTTACATAGTCCTCTCTTTTGGTTTATTTAGTTGTTTAATAGGAATGGAAACATTGTATAGGTATTAAAATATGATTGTTACAGTATACTTCTGTAGAACATTCCATTAATGGTCGTTATTTAAAAGCCATCCTCCACATTCATCTTGAAACCTTTTATGTCAGTTAAAACACAGAAGTAGTACAAAAAAAATCCTAAAATAACCCTGCTACGGCTTTTTCATAGTCTGTGGGCTGAATAATACAATCCCCACTTTCACCTGCTGTCGTGCACGTTCCCAGATAATAGTTCACACAGTGGCTCTGAGGTGTCTCATAGTTTTACCTTTTTCTTCAGGTGACAAAGGGCAGGGGACTTTCAACCTCCTGTGGATTAGCCCATATGACTCTTTCCACAGCATATTCTCCTTCCAGATGACCCTTGCCACATCTAGCAGATTTCTTCACACACCTGTCCAAAATGTATTTGAAGTAGATTAAAAACACAGTATTGAGCAGTTCTATAAATACGAATCTAACTTTGTAGCCAGAATAGAAACTCTTGGATGCTTTGGAGAAAGACTTTGAAATACTTTTAATGGGTCCATAAATCGAATGAGCAGCTCATAGAAGTTCTTTGTATAGTCTGGGAATGACATCTGCCTTGGTAAGTCATCACCTGCGTTTGAGCTGTCAAATGTTCTTAGTCACTGTCATGGTTTAACCCCAGCTGGCAGCTAATTCCCACCCAGTCACTCACTCACTGCTCCTCAGGGGGATGTGGGAGAGAATTGTCATGGTAAAAGTGAGAAAACTCGTGGGTTGAGAAAGACAGTTTAATAGGTGAAGTGAAAGCTACACACGCAAGCAATTCAAAACAAGGAATTCATTCACCACTACCCATCGGCAGACAGGTGTTTGGCCATCTCCGGGAAAGCAGGGCTCCATCACGTGTAATAGTGACTTGGGAAGACAAACACCATCACTCTGAATGTTCCCTCCTTCCCTCTTCTTCCCCCAGCTTTATATGCTGACCATGACATCATATAGGATCACCTGTTGGACTCACCTATCCCAGCTGTGTCCCCTCCCAGTTTCCTGTACACCCCCAGCCTGCTCACTGGTGGGGTGGTGTAAGAAGCAGAAAAAGCCTTGACAATGTGTAAACTATGCTCAGCAATAACAAAAACATCTTTGTATTATCAATGCTGTTTCCAGCAAAAATCCAAAACATAACCCTGTACCAGCTACTATGAAAAAAAAAAAAAAACTATGCCAGCCAAAACCAGCACAGTCACTCTAGGCTTTACTAGGCTGACAGTGGTACTAAGCAAGTTGGTCTCCTGTTCTGGGCCTTCACTTCTTCTGGCTGAACAGTCCCAGCTATTTCAGCCTTTCCTCACAGAAGAAATGCCTCTATCATCTTTTTGGGCCTTTGCTGGACTGTCTCCAGTTTTTATGTTCATGTCTCTCTTTTACTGTGGAGCCTGGAACTGGACACAGTACTTCAGGTGTGGCCTCACCAGTCCTAAGCAGAGGCGGGAAAAAAAGGATAAGGTCCCTTGATCTGCAAGCAGCATTCCTACTAATACAGCCCAGGATACCACTATCCTTTTTGGTGGAAAAGGCACTTTGCTAGCTCAGGTTCAGCTTGGTGCCCACCACAGTCCACAGGTCCTATTCTGCAAATCTTAGTAATTAAGTTTTAAGTGATACTACTTTACCAAACATCCCTCAGAAATAAGTGTCTATGTCAATAATGTATGTAGACAACTCAGAAAATAAATGACAGACTACATGCATGCACAGGTGTACTGGTGAAGTGAACAGTAGCTATGAGTGAGCTCCCCTCCCAGTCTTCATGTAATAACCCTTTCTGCATTACAAAACATGGCCCTAGGCCTGTAGTTGGGGAAGCAGGTTTCACTTCCCCACAATAATGCAGGTGTGTTCTTGAGAACAGGTTTATAGCTTGCACTGAAATTGAAAAATCCTGCTTAGAATACCAAAGTCAGGAGGAGGACATAATTTGTTTATCTGCTATTCACATAAATTTTATTGATTATTTTACTAAGGAGAAAAAAAAAAAAAAAAACAAAAACAAACAAACAAACAAAAAATAAAAACAAAAAACCCCACAAAACCCAAAACAACCAACCAACCAAAAAAACAACCAATAACTAACACTAGCCTATGTGAAAATTCAGGTATAGACAGGGCTGTTGTACATATGACCTCTGTTAGCTGACTTTTGAAGTAGAGGTTGTTGAAAAGCCTTTTGCATTAGCTGTACCTTCAGAATGGTGTCTTCTTTATCAATTTTAAGGATATATATAAAGACTCGATATATTCATCAGTGACCTGGAAGATAGAGTTCATCCTTGGCATGTCTGTTGATGACACAGAACTGGGAGGGGTGGCTGACACACCAGAAGGTTATGCTGCCAATCAGAAAGACCTGAGCAGGCTGGAGAGCTGGGCAGAGGGAAACCACATGAAATTCAACAAGAGCAAATGTAGGGTACTATACCTAGGGAGGAATAACCCCATGTATCAGTACATGGTGTAGACGTTAGAGACTGACCTGCTGGAAAGCAGCTCAGTGGAAAAAGACCTGGGAGTCTGGTGAACAACAGGATGACCATGAGACATCAATGTGCTCTTGTGGCCAGGAATGCCAATTGTATACTGGGTGCATTATGAAGAGTGTGGCCAGCAGGTCAAGGGAGGTTATCCTCCCCCTATTCTCTGCCCTGGTGAGGTTGCATCTGGAGTCTTGTGTCCAGATCTGGGCTCTGTGGTTCAAGGACAGGGAACTGATGGAAAGGGTGCAGCAAAGGGCTACAAAGATGATGAGGGGATTAGAACACCTCTCTTATGAGGAAAGGGTGAGGGACTAGGGTCTTTTTAGTCTGGACAAGTCTGAGGGGGGATCTCATCAATTCTTATAAAAACTTAAAGGCAGGGTGTCAGGAGGATAGGGACAGTCTTTATTCAGCTGTGCCCAGTGACAGGCCAAGGGACAACAGGCACATTTGTACATAGGAAATTATATTTAAACACGAGGAGGACCCTCTTTATTTTGAGGGTGACTGAGCACTAGAACAGACTGCCCACAGATCTGGGGAGTCTCCTTCTCTGTAGACTTTTAAAACCCTCCTGGATGCAATTCTGTGCAACCTGCTCTAGGTGAACCTGCTCTGACAGGTGGGTTGGACTAGATGATCTCCAGAGGTCCCTTCCAGCCCCTACCATTCTGTGTTTTTCTAATTCTGTGACTTGCCAGTTGCAGTGAAACTTAGTCTAATGACCTCTGGCTTTTGTCTCTCTTCCATTAATCAGTATGGTCAGAGTCAAGACACTCTGGCCAATGTAACATTAACCAGTGTTTCTGTAAATCCTCAGTTTCTACAGTTCTCTAATTTCTTAAATCTCTGGGTTTTCCAAATATAAGAGCAGCCTTTGGAGCAGGACTCTGGGCCTTCACTATGTGGCAGCAGAGAGACAGAGAGCATGAATAATGAACAGCAAAGTGGTTGTTTTGAGGCACACACAAACACCTTGTGGTCTCTGGCTTTCACAGAATCAGGCTACGTATTTACATAGCCCATGATACTGAGTTCCCCACAATGTCCTGTCTTGAAGTACACTGTCAAAGAAGGACACTACTGAAGTTGAACACTTTAGCCAATCTCTCAGGCTGCCACGCTTGCCTTCCTACTCTTTATTTCCATCATATAGAGTCATTCTTTTTTTTCTTTCTCAGAGCTAGTTGCATACCACAGGAACAAACACAGGCCAAGGCATAATTTGAAACATTTGTGTGTTCCCTTTAGGTATTCTGACAAATGAGCTTCCAAGCAGAGATGTATGGGTGCAAGAACTGAAGATAAATCATTAGATACAAATGATGAGTTTATGAACATGAACATTAGCCTTGGAAACCTGTTTTTAAGACTTACACCATTATAATGAGGTAACAGAAAGAGACGGTAATCTGTAGGCTCAGTTGAAAGCAGTCAACATTTCTAGAGCTTTGTAAATTTGAGTGCTTATAAATAAGCTGAATGCCAAGAATTAGTCCTGAAGTCAGTGATGAATAACCTGACACAATCAATACATATGAAAAAATCATTAGGTATTCTTGGAAAAATTGTGGTAGAAAAAGATCTGTGTTTGTCAAATAAATTGCCATTAAAATTACTTTTTCATTTCACCTTCCTCAGCATAATGGTTTGCTACAGCTCTTCTCATCTATAAGTGTCCCTCATGCATTCTTCAAGAAAGTCCTTCCTCAGCAGGAAATGCAGCAAAACTTCTGCACCAGCACTGCATGTAAGGTTTGTAAGAAAAGGGGTAAAAAATAACTTCTCCACTTGAAGCCATCTGGGGAATACAGATAGCCAGAATGTAGTTTTCCAAGATGGAATGTTGCCAGGATACTGGTGCTTTCATCTCTCCCCTAGCAACATGACAAATGAAGTTGGCCAAGAGCAGAGAAGAGATAAAGCAAATAAAGATGTAGGATGTTGAAGCCTCATACAATATACAGTAAAGCACTTTCACATTGGCATGATCCCACTCTTCTGCTGTGCTTTATTTTGGCTGTAGGTGAATTAGAATATTGAGGCATGATTATTGCAGTTTTATCTATGTGTATCTTAACTAGATAGGAAGATCTTGAGCAGATAAATAGACAAAGAGTCTGCATATTGGGCAGAGCCTTCTGGCCCATCTGAAATTACCCAACAGTTCAGGTAGAAGGGCTAAAACAACCAGCTCTCTTCATTGTTGTTCTGAACAGGCTGTTCTGCAGACAGTACTGAGAAAGGGCAGAAGGATGCTGATTAAACAGCAGAGGAGAGCAAGCAGTGTCCACCTGGCTGTGGAAGGGGTCTCAGACATGGTTTGCTGCTTGTGTAATCAACCAGTGACCTCATTAGAGGAGCTTAATTGGCCTGAGACTGCAGTGTTTGCTTTTCATTCTATTGCTTTGCTGATACGATATTAAGGAATTATGATAATATTGTGTTGACATTACTAGGAACTCAGCCTAACCACAAGAATAGGCAATTTGACTCCTTATTGGTTTTCTGTAGCATTGTACCATACTAAAACCTTCAGGGCAACTATACCAAACCAGTTATTTTGTGTAGGAGAAGTGAGTTTGTTGACATGCTGTATGTAACTTGAAGTTTAAATTTAATAGTGGGGGATATGGAAGATTTGATAGCTAAATGACTGTCTAAATGACAGGCTTACTATTCAGCAAGTATTTTTCTATGTAAATTTCTTTTCTACCTGTCATAGTTTATCCTCTGCTGGTAGCTAAACACCACACAACCACTCACACACCGCTTCCTCCTTCACACACCTTCCTGTGGTACATAGGAGGTCCTGGATGACTGGAGGCTTGCCAATGTGACATCCATCTACAAGAAGGGCCTGAAGGAGGATCTGGGGATCTCCAAGCCTATCAGCCTGACCTTGGTACCAGGGAAGGTTATGAAGCAGTTCATCTTGGGTGTGCTCACACAGCAAGTGCAGGGCAAACAGGGGATAAGGACCAGCCAACATGGGTTCATGAAGGGCAGGTCCAACCTGTTTGACCAACCTGATCTCCTTCTATGACTGGGTGACCTGTCTAGTGGATTGGGGAAAAGCTGTGGATGTTGTCTACCTGGACTTCAGTAAAGAATTTGACACTGTCTCCCACTTCATTCTGCTGGAGAAGCTGGCAGCTTATGGTTTAGACAAGTGTACTCTTTGCTGGGTTAAAAACTGTCTGGCTGGTGGACCCCAGAGAGTTGTAAACTGAGATAAATACAGTTGGCAACCAGTCACAAGTGGTGTTCCCCAGGGCTTAGTGCTGGGGCTGGCCTTGTTTAGCATCTTTATCAATGATTTGGATGAGGGGATTGAGTGCACCCTCAGTAGCTTTGCAGACGGCACAAAATTAAGCAAGAATGTTGATCTGCTTGAGGGAAGGAAGGCCAGAGAGATCTGGACAGGTTGGATCAATGGGCTAAGGCCAACTGAGCCTTAATAAGGCCAAATGCCAGGTCCTGCCCTTGGGTCAGAACAACCCTATGCAATGCTACAGGCTTGGGGATGAGTGTCTATAAAGCTGCCTGTCAGAAAAGGACCTGGGGATGTTTGGCAGCTGGCTGAACATGAGCCAGCAGTGTGTAGGTGGCCAGGAAGGCCAACAGCATCCTGGCCTATATCAGAAATGGTGTGGCCAGCAGGAGGAAGGAAGTGATTGTGCCACTGTAGTTGGCACTGGTGAGACTGCACCTTGAGTACTGCATCCAGTTTTGGGCACCACAGTATAAGAAAGACATTGACATGCTGGAGTGGGTACAGAGATGGTGAGGGACTGGAGAACATGTGTTATGAAGAGAGGCTGAAGGAGTTAAGATTGTTTAGTCTGAAGAAGAGGAGGATGAGAGGAGACCTTGTTTCTCTCTACAGCTACCTGAAGGGAAGTTGTAGTGAGGCCAGTGTTGGCCTCTTCTCCCTAGTAACCAATGACAGGACAAGAGGAGATGGCCACAAGTTGTGCCAGGAGAAATGCAGTTTAGATATTAGGAAGAATTTCCTTACTGAAAGAGTAGTTAAGCATTGGAATAGTCTGTCCAGGAAAGTGGTGGAGTCACCATCCCTGGAGATTGTTAAAAAAAAATGGGTGGATGTGCTGCTTCAGGACATGGTTTAGTGGTCATGAAGATGTTGGGTAGAAGGTTGGACTTGATGATCTTGGAGGTCTTTTCCAACCTTAAGGATTCTATGATCCGATGATATTATGTACGTGTGTGTATGTATTCATGTATAAACACAAAACAATGCTACTGTTATTTCTTCTTTGTTACCAGTGAGACAGTGTCCTGAAAGTGTTGATTAGTGAAAACTGAATTTAGATGTGAAGTTAAAATCTTCATCAAATTCAGGTGGAGTATTTACCACTGTGAGATGTTCTAAAGAGAATTTCTAGCAGAAGTGATAGTACCTATGATCCCTATCCTCTCCCTGGACTGGACTAAAGCTGCTGTAATTTGTGGACATATCTACATACTGCAGATGGAACGTGGTGCAGGGATCCATTTTAAATAGGATGGAATATCCACATCCAACAAAAAATACTTTTGGTGCCAAAAGGCAGCCATGTTAGTGGAGCTTGCATTTGTCTGAACTAACAAGACTAGGGTGCTAGCAAATCTAGTTAACCAAAGGACAGTTTCATATTAACATAGTTGTTGTCAGGTCTAGAATTTGTGCAGATGTTACAAAGTATCGCTTTTTTGTGTAGAGGCATCTTTTAAACACACAGTCATGTCCAGTTTTCCTGCTCAGCTGATGAGAATTCTGTTGCATTAGGTATGAAAGGGAGAGAAAAAATACAAATACATACAAATAATACAATACAAAATGTCTGATTTGCATTGCTTAACTGTATTTGTACCTCATTCTCCTGTTCCTATTTTAACAGTTTCAATTTACTTGAAAAGTCACAGGTCCCATCACAGTCTTTTAGTATTCTCAAGAAGAGCTGTAACTGATATCCTCTCTTCTTATAGAGGAAGTGGTTGCTTTGAGCATAGCTTATTCTCTTTTTAGTGCCAGACATAACATTTATCAGCAATTTCATTCATAATAAGTTGACTTAGTAGCTCTTGCCTGCAGTTCTCACTCCTGCCTTTTTGTCATAAGAACTACTGATTGGCATATTTCTGCTTTTACCTTATGGATTTATTGACGATGCTATCAATCTTACTCAGTCAGGATGACAGCTCAGAATTATTCTCACTTTCTTGGCAGCTTCTGCAGCTAGCCTTCAGCAAAGTGATAGTTCCAGACGTTTGTCAAATGCCCAGTGATGTGGATCCCAAAAGACAGCTTTCAGGTTCTAGACCTGAAAGTCTTAAGCATCAAGCTATTTGAAAACTTTGTGTGTGGTTAATATGTTTGGAACCATTTTTCTACCAAAGGAACTGCCAAAAGTTGTTAGACTAAACTTCATTGCCTCCCTTTAAGAAAAGTGTTAGCTAACTTGATTTTTCATCCATTAATCATTATTAATACTGATTACCCATATATCCAAGAGTTAGAATCAACCATTTAGGTCATGAGATGCATCTATCTGCTAATAGTAAAGACAGAAAAACCCAAATAATACCTTTAAGTATAATTGAATTTCTAGGATCCTGATTACACTAGGAATTTAGTTAAATTCAAACCACAGCTTTCTCCATTGAATCTGTAAGAGGGCTTTAACAGCATTTTCAGACCATAAGTCACTTTTTATAGGCACATTATTGTTTGGCTGATTATTTCTTTCCTGTCATACTGCTATACTTGAAAACTTGACCACAGCAAAGAAATCCATTCTCACTAATCCATAAAAGATGCTTATATTATCATATAAATACATTACATATAGTATATAAGCATGTAGTATATTGGCATATACCAAAGTAAACTGCATATGAATGATATGGATTTGCATAAAGATACTACCTAATAGAATTGTGATTGAATTTATAGCACTGTATAATACATGAAAAGAACTGCTTTCAGCAGTTTCAACCTCTAAATGATAGACAAATAACGGAGAGTGTGGCAGAGGTCTAGGAACAAGGTAGAACTGGGTTTGTGTAGACTATAGGAAGAAAGACCAAGGGAAAATATGATAAATGTGTTTCAAGTTTCATATATTTGAGAATATGTGTGCAAGTATCTAGCAACATGTTACAAAGAAGGACCATCATATCTACTGTGGAAGTGAAGATTAACTATTGGTTGAGGAAAAATATCTCTAGATGCAAAGATAGTTACAAAACAGAATGAATCCCTTAAGGAAGTTGTGGAATCAAATGTTGGATATTGTTATGGAAAGGTAAAAAAAACTTGTGTTGAGAGTGATTTGGAGATAGTTCATCCTTTCTTAGGCCCAAGAGACAAAATATTCCCCCAATTCCCCTCCCTTCTTGTGCATCCTGTTCTATTTTGAACAATTTTCTGATTTCTTTGATAGACTGATTTAAACAAGAATGACCTATGCTTGTGAATTTACTGGCTTGATTAGTTGATAAGTGAGATAATTTAATAGGCAAAACCCAAAATTTAAATAATTCAGTCACTATAAATCTTATTGTGAATACATCACAGCAGAACCATACAATCGTAGACTGCTCTGGGTTGGAAGGGACCTTTAAGGGTCTTCTATTCCAACACCCCACCCCCCCACCCCCCAAAGATCATAGCCATCTTCAACTAGATCAAGTTGGTCAAAGTCCCATCCAACCTGATCTTGAATGTTTCCAGGGATAAGGTATCTTCCACCTCTCGGGGCAACCTGGTCCAATGTTTCTTCATAAAAAAATTTCTCATCATATTTCTCTTCGTAAAAAATTTCTTCCTTATATCTAGTCTGAATCTACCTTCTTTTAATTTAAAACCATTACCCCTTGTCTATCTCAACAGGCCCTGCTAAAAAGAAAGTCTCCATTTTCCTCGTAGTCCCACTTTAAGTACTGAAAGGCTGCAATAAGGTCTCTCTGGAGCCTTGTCTTCTCCTGGCTGAACAACATGGGGTTTCTCATGCTGCTGCAATATATTCTACTCAATGTGGGGAAAGTGCTGTGATGGACTAGCTATGTTTGCATGTTTACATCTGTACCCACACTGGAAGCAAGAATATTGCATTTTACCTGACCAATATAGTTAATCTATTATTTGTATGTGTAAAGTTTAAGATTACTTTTGTACTACATACGTTATGTCAAGGGTCTGTAGTAAAAGAGGGACTAAGAAAATATTATGTTTTCCCAGTTCAGGGCACAGCTGAGAAGAAATACGGTGCCCACCATGGTGAGGATAAAATATGAATTCCAGTTTTGAAGCAGCTTGTCTAAAAGTTGTTAGGGGTTATATTTTAGCCTAGCAGTGAATATAGAAACTATTTTTTGCACAGTTTTTAATAACGGTTGCTTTAAAACATTCTTCTATTCATAGATTCTTTTGCAAGGAATCTACAAAAACAGTCTTAAAATAGTAGATAAAGGGCTGAGAATAAATTGTTCAAGTAGACCTAACCTTAACTGTGGAAAAACCTTGTTCTATTTAAAAACAAAGACATAAAATTATTGGAAGGAAAAGGGAAATAATACAGCTGCAAAATAATTCCATGTAGATTTTGCCTTGAGAACAGTCTTATTAGCAGATAAATTTAAAAATAAAATTTTATTGTCAAAGGCATTTGATTCCAAATGGAGGATAATATTGAATTACTATAAGGAAGTATCTGGCTTGTCTATATATGAATTCTCACATACTTAAAACTATGAATGGCAAACCCAAGGTCAGATGCTTCTGCCTTAACACATTACATGAATATCACAGTACCAATCCCTCCTTTGAATGTCCATTCAAAATTCCCTATGGGCCAAAACCATATTGTTCCTTACTTTGTGTTATTCACAGGTAACATAGTGTTTCCAAAACATGGCTGAAGCTAAATTCCTACTGTATACAGTAAAGATCATAGGATCTAAGACCTACAGGCAGCTATGAGTGGAGCCAAACTGTGATGTTCAGAGAAAGAGATCACATCACATAATACCATGCTCATTTTAATGGAGTCTTCAGCAGCTAAAGCTTGCAATGAAAAATAGCCATTGACCAGGACGAGGACCAAGATTGACCATGAACAGGATCAAGACTATGTAAGTCTATGAATGAGAAAGAAAATCTTAAGATTTTGTTTTATGCTCTGGACTAGATAACAGACAATGATTTCAGTTTAATCTTATTTAGAAAAAGTGTTAAGTGGCACACAGGATCCAGCCTCCTTGAGGAGATCGTGAAAACTGTTGATGTAACATCTCCTTTCACAAATCTAGCAGAAATACTAGTTGAAGATGTTACTGAGGGAAGAAGAGCCCTCATAATGCAAGGCAATGTGGAGATTTTTGGATGATAAGGAATCTTTACAGATCATTTTTGGGGAGACTCAGATGGCAGGCTAAATAGTCTGGAATTGCTATTCCATCCCCAGTGATTATAGAGAGTGCCTAAACTCCTGGTGTGTGTATTTCAGCTAGGAAGTGGAAGTGAAAGGGGATGAACCCTAGCCATGTTGTTCAGCCAGGTAGGATTCAATGTGGCACAACTTGTTCTTAAGTTATTTTGCTATCATTTGTTCTAGTTCTTAAATACTACAGTGATGGGTTTAGTAAAAAAATAAGAGTTATTTAGATCGATGTTTTAGTCACTGTTGGAAATTAGATCTTGAAGAATAATTGGAAGTGAATAATTTATTGGAGGAATTTTCTGTCTTTTTCTCTTCTGAGTTATCCATGAACATAACATTGTTCAGGAAGTTTTTAATGACTATCATAGGGTGGGTCTTTGCATGGACCTGCTTAGAGCTGGCAAATGTGCAAGGCTTTATTCCATGATTTTGGGGAACCAGCTAAGCTATTTAAGTAGAGGAAGACTGTGTAAGGCACCACCCAAAAGTAACAAGCAAATGTCCAGAGTTTGGTGGTATGTAATGTTTGACAAACACTATGGTAAAGGGGCATATTAGTAAGTCATGAATGTACCAGAAATTAAAGGCAAAGAAAAGTATGTCCTTGTTCAGGAACAGAAGTAGTTTCTACCTCAACTTATTAGAAATCACACTTAGAAGTTTTGAGGAACAAAACTGTGTGCTTTTCCTCATTAATTTTGGAAGCATAGGAGTGTAGTAAAACAACAGGTTTGCAATAAACAGTATCTTTGACTTGTTTTCTATTTTTTTCACATGGAAGGAAATTTTTTTTCATAGGAATAACATAGCAGAACTCCAAAATACATTGTTTGAAACATGCAGGACAATATGTTTCTCAGACATAATTTTCCAGTAATTATTGTTTTAGGTTCTTTAAGGAGAACTAAACTGCTCACATATTTAATTCCTTCCCTTTAAGCTATTTGGTGAATTATTTGAAAAACTGTTTTCAGAGGTGAAATTATTTTTTACTTTGAATAGATTAGCAGTGATTTTAGGACCTATTTCTCAGTGAAAATACTTAGGATTTTTTTTATTCTGATTTGTATTCTGTAAGCATTTATTTTCATTTCAAAGTCTCTATTTGCATGAGGATTTCTTCCAGTAAACTAATTTCCTAGAATATTTACAAGAGGCAAATGCAACAGGGTCATAAAAAGAGTCCAAATAAGTTAACTTAAAAATGAAAACAAATACAGCAAATGCCTGGCTTTGTTTTCCCTGCGCTGATGAAGTTGCTAAATGAGAATGAAGCTAGTAGGGATCAATACAGTAATTGCCGAACCATCCCGCTCATTGTGATGAACTGCTGTTTATGTGCATTTTCACTGACCTTTGTTTATGGCCTTTCTGCCAGTTTCCAATTCATGTGAAAGCACTTCTAAACTAGAGCAATTGAAATTAATCTGTCCTGCAAGATTTCATGAGCCACTGTAACAAATGCTAGTCTTTTATGATCTTGAGAATATATTGCAATTCATCTATTACATTCCCCTCATCCATTAGTTTAAGTTAATTTGAATAATTGTCTATTTCTTATATAGTGATTTGAAAAATATAAAGAACTACACAGAGCTCTGTTTTATTGGATTGAACCCATTACCTCCTTGCAGTGGCATAAATCAGACAAATAAATTTACTCAATATTTTTTATATGCATAAACTTGTATGGAATTTTACCTGTGAAAATACAACTATTAAAAAAGAAATCAAGATCTAGTCCTGAAGTAAAAGCTGCCAAAGTAGATTCTGGATTTAGAGATTGGAATTCCTCTATTTTCTGGATTTAGTAGATATAGTTCAGTCTTCATATGTATATATATGTATTTGTGATGAACAAAACAGGAACTGAAAAATAACCTGCATGTGCCTATGAAGAACTTGATAGATGCTGATAACCAAATGCTGTATAAGAGAAGTAAGAAAGAATAGGAAGGGTTTACTCTGTTCAGAAAAGACACATTCATTCCACAGAAGCTGTTGTGGTCTACAGAACATGGATTTTTCTCATCATCATAATGAATTTTATTTATTTATTTATTGGGGGTTTTTTGTTTGACTGCCTCTTTGGGCATCTTTCTCCATAAGCTATGAAATTACACATTTTTCACTCATTCTGAGATTATAGGTCTTCTTTCTTTTCAGTGTTTCTCCAATACAAAATAAAAGCCATGGTATAAAAGACTTTTTTGGCTGTTTTATTTTAAAGAGCAAGCTATAGTACTCACTGTAATGTGCTTTTATCATCATTCTTGTACCCTTCTGGAATAAAACAAATCTCTTTTTGAAAATCCATGTGAACTGGTGAGTTCACCTTTGTTTACTATTTCCCTTTCTTTCACATTTCTCAGCAAAATCCATAAGCATCTACATGAGTTTTTCTCAGTGTAATTCACTTTTTTTAAAATTCTTTGTAGTAGGTGGGATATTGTCATAAGCATAGTCTCCCGGCAGTCCTGTTGTCACGTTTCTGGCTCCGTGTATACCTGGTCAGTTCCTAAATGTCTCTCACCACAGTTTATGATAAGATGTCTGGTTTTAAAATGGCCATGTGTTCAGAATGCATGAATTGTCTTCTCTCCATGAAGAAAAGTTATTTTAGGGCATCTTAAAAAGCTCTTCTGCATGCAAATGCTATTTCCCATGCTACAGCCTGGGTTATGTACTGGTTAAAAAAATGCTCTATTTTCTATACTGCATCTCCTAGAATTTGATTTAACCAACCCGTGGGATGTAAACTATCCCATTTTCATTCAGGGTATCTGCCCCATTGCCTAGTTCCCTGTACTCTCTGAAGAAAGGTGTCCTGTCCCATCTTTCTCCCACTTACTTAATCTCCAAAGCAGACTGTCCTTTAGATTGGGCAATCTTCAAATAACAGTGAAGCATTTTTATACGAGGCCGAACAAAAGGACCAGTTCCAATTAGAAAAAAACTTTGGTTGAGAATGTAAGTTTGATACCATGTTAGAGCTTATCCTTTTTCTATTTCTCCAACCCCTGTTCGTTCTTGAATGTCAGTTATTTTTTTATAGTTCTAGGAGCCTAAACTATGCTGTTCCTATAAAAGCCATGGAACAGCTTGACCCAGTCAGGTCAACAGCAGTCTTTCACTTTTTCTCTTTGAGATGAAATGCTGCAGTCTAGATGTTGTTTAACATATTTTGTTTCCATTTTAAATGCTTTGGCAGAGGATTTCACGTTAGCCTTTTTCCACAAAAGAGTTCAAAAATATGCAGAGAAGAAGCCAAATATTTCAAAAAGAACAAAACCAATAGTGCATTAAGTCTTTCTGCTACATTTTTTAAGGCATCATACCTGGAATTTTTTATGTAGCCTTGTGCTGCTACCTATCCAAAAAGCCAAATTTACTGATACTCAAGAAAAGAAAACAGGTAGCTTCCACTTCACTGAACAGGACATTTAATCAGTCTTTGAAGTAAGTTTAGATCTGTCCTGTTTCTGTTTGGCGCTTTTTTTTGTCAGCTTTCAGGACTCACAGCAGCAGGCTTTAATTTCCAGACTACATCTCGCACTGAATGGACTCCTATGTTTATTCTCCCATCATTATTTGATGGGAAAGAAAGCAGTATTATTCATGTGCCTGCTTTACTGAAAAAAAAAAACAAACAAACCAAACCAAAATCAAAGAAGGAAGTCTGATGTTATTAATTGTAAAGGCAATTATTTTCCTAAGCTTGTTATTTCACTTCCAAAAACCAGGTTTGTTTAGATTGGTCTTGTTTTTCTAACTGAGAAAGTGTGGACCATCATGTCTCTTCCTCATCCTGTAGATAGTGGCACCTGATTTTCTTCATTATTTCTTATGTTACAGTGAGCGGTTAATCCTGCCAAGCACAACTGAAATCCTTTCTCAGTGGCTTCCCAGCTTCAGCATTTTGTGGAACAATAATTAATGTTTGTTGGGGGAAGCAGGCTGGGAATTGTGGACTTCCTCATGTGAGCCTTTATAAGTATCATCACTCACACATTGTAATGAAGGAAAAATGATTCTTACTGAAAATTGTTCCCAGTGAGATCACAATTATTAAATACCACCATTGCTTATAATAATTAAACTTTTATTATCTAGGTTTCAACCTTGTCAATTTGGTTTCCCCTGAGAGCCTGTTGTTTATTAGCCAAAAGCAGTGGCGGACATGTTGTGAGTAATGCTGTTTTCAAACATATTGTAATGAAGAAACAGCAGGGCTTCTAATTGGGAGTGATGAATTTCCTAGTGATGGACAGACAGTGGAGACACTGATATTTTGAAAGATGTGGTGAAAGTCAGTCCCTTTGTGATATGAATATCTTTATTCAGACAGTGCTGAGTGTAGTGAGATGGTCCAGCTTAAATAGATGCAAGCACTAAGTTTAACAAGGAAGAATAATGTGGATCATAATCAGGTACATGTGAAGAAAGATCCTGGAACCTGGAGTGTAGTTTTGCAGGAACCAAAAGCAAAAGAAATGGACTTGCAACTAAAGAAGGATTTATGTCTAAATTTACTTGGATTACTATATAAATAGGTGAAAAATATTATTTGCCATATTCAGGAAATAACCTTTTATAGATCCTCAAGATTAGACCAGCAGTGGGGTTTGCCATCAAAGTTAAAGATGTATGAATTTAGCAGATGAATCTGTTGTAAGAGGAAACAGAGGTAGTTGGGTCACTAACCCAGTATTTGTGGCTGCAGCTTAGTATATTTGATAGAGATGCTAGGAGTCCTGGGAGATGTGTGGATGGCAGATCTGTAGAATGCTGAAGTACACTGTCAAGTCCTGTGGGAAATGTACAGTGTCTGTTTGCCTGAGAATAAAATCCAGGTTCACTAAGACCAGGAACGGATTCAAGGTCACCGCTTTCAGTCTCTTACTGTAACAGACACTGTCAAGCTAGAACAGTAGAAAAAGTCTTCCAGACAAAAGCATCAAAGGCTTGTTTTTGTAACATGGAAGTTTGTAAAACTTGTAACATGGAAGTTTGTAAAACATGTAACATGCAGTTTCTAAAATCTGGCTAAGCTGCAAAATATAAATGCCCAGCTAACATATAAAGGAGGATTTTAACATATTTTCCTTTTGTTAATACTAATTATTTACATTACTGTAAAATTCATGTCCTCGGTTCTAGTGTGTGCCTTGTACAGACCTATATGAAAAAACAGACCTTGTCCATAAGCAATTAAAGATCCCAGACCTTGTCCCTTCATTTTATATAACTGAATTCATTAATTTCAGTAGAATTCCATGCAGAGGTCTGTTGCAGGGAACAAGCTGAAGAATGAGGACCTGATTTAAGAGAAAACACGAAGAGTGGATATGAAAACCGATGAGAGGGAAAAAAGCCACTAGTGAAAATAATATAGGTAATATAGTTTTAAGCTTCCCTAAACCACCTGTGTTAGCTGTGCACAGTGGAAAAATTTAGAATCCTGGTTTGAATGAAAACAGAACTAATTCTGTTCAGTGATTTTACTTTTCAGCTAAGTTCTAGTTAACTGCACTTTCTGAAGTTAGCAGCACATTTTTACAGGCAGTGCCTGCTGCTAGCAATGATAACACCCCATGTTTAGAGTTAGTACCAAGGAGTGGTGTGGAGAACAAGGCTATTGCTAGATCTTGTGTACCATGTTGGGGGTGCAGAAAGTAAAGGCCACACCTGCAGGGAGGAGTGGACAGGACAGGTGACCCTAAACTGACCAGCACAAGGGATTCCATCCCTTATCCGTCTTATTTGGTATAAAGCTGAGGGATCATGAATGTCCTGCTTGTCTGGGCTTGGGTCCTTTTTCCAGCTTCTTCCTCACTCCTTCAATGGCTAGTGTCAAAGGAAGACTCTGTCCGTTCTGCCTTTGATCCCTATCTTTGTGTTCCTGAATCCAGTTCCAGAATCCGGCTCTTGAACACAGTTGCCGTCTGCTGGTGGGCCCAGTCTGGGACTTTCCCAGTGCCTGCTCCACAGCATCAGTGGTGACAGTGATGTAATTGCCATCAGAGGAAACCTCCTGGAAAAACCCTGGGTTTGATACTTGTTTTGTATATATTTGTATATATATTTCATTTCTATTATTATTATTTTAATTTTCATTAAAGCTGTTCTAGTTTCCTTTTCTAGTTGATAAGTCTCTCTCCCTTATTCCCTTCCTCTTCCCATTTGGGGAGGGAGGAGGGTTAACAGAGAGCATCTGTTATAGGTCTAGTGGGCTGCTCTGATCCTAAACCATGACATTTAGTTTCTGCTGGAGCACAAAAGATCACCACAAAATCCCCCAAAATTATATCTTTCACATCTTGTATTTTCCTCTCAGGATTTGTCATGCATGTCATTCTCTCCTGCATATCTATGATCACTAAAATAAGAAGTCAAGTACTTCTTTCTAAGACATGTTGAATTCTTCTCCTGGGAAAAGAAGGGCACCTCTAGAGCATTGATATGACCCCGGACTAGTGTGAAAGAACTCTTACTTGTATTGCATCCAAAATGATCAAAGTGATGTGAGGCAGGTATAAGGATTTCACATTTAGTTAGGCACAAGGGGAAAGTGGTATCCTACTTGATTTTTTTGGAGTTTGCTATAAAAAGCAAGTAGTGGTATTTCCAGTGCCTCTGTACTTGTGATCACTGAACTGCTTTTGGGTGTCAGCAGTTTAATTTTCCATTATGTTTTTTCCAGCTACATTCCCTGATCACTTACACACACATAAAAAACCTTATTGAAGAGCTTCAATTTTGCAAGAGAGAGAACCCTGAACATGAGTAAAGGCTGGCTTTACAGGCAGTTATAATAAGGACAGTGAAGAAGAAAACTTCCCTTGGCTTGTACAAGGGAGGCTGCACACATCCTCTATTCACTGTGACTTCATACACATATCAGTGAAAGATGAAAAGTAGTTCAGGTCTCTGACAGTGCAGTTCTATTATTTGTGGTATAGTTTTCACTGTGTTGTCTAGTTTAAAATCAGTATTTTATTGGAAATTTTTGCCTAATGGAAGAGAAATTAATTTGGAGAGCTTTAGCTAGATACTACATGAACGTAGCTTTTCTCCTTTCAGTGGATTTCATGAAAGGCATGGGTACTGCATTTACCCTATAAAGGCGCCTTATCCCAAATTAGGTACTTATCTAAATTTGGGTTTATCTCCCCTAGGAAATACTTATATATTGTGAATACTGTACATGGTGATTTTAAAACTCCTGTGACACTTGAGACTCTTGCTTCTTCAGTTTGACATACAAAACAGCTTGTGATACTTGACATACCTGAGCCTTACTGGGATTGAGAAACAAGCCATTGTTTTAGGCTTCTTCTGTATTTCAGAACATTTCTAGCTGGGGAATCAGGGTTCTAGGTGGCTCTTCTTTTTTTTGTGCTGAGCTTTGTGACTGCCCACACAATTAAAATGTGGGATATGGTCCAGAGCCCTTCCATAGCATTTTTACTCCCTACAGCAAGCATGTCTCTGACATCTCTGACCATCAGCTTCAGTCTACTTTGGATACTTATACATTTCACCTTTGCTATCGTGTTGATCCATCTAAATAATTAAGCATCTTAGGTGGGATGAAGTTCTAGATCTTGGATTCTATGCACAGGCAGACACTTTTCTGAAGTTCTGAAACATCATTTGAGTAAGAGTGAGACGGACAAAATGATGTTATCTCTGTGTTTTGTGGTATATTAAATTTAGATTACTTTGAAGTCAGGATGATGGATCTTTTTAATTTTAACCTCAGGTATTCAGTTCTTTCTTTTTACCATGTAGGACTGAAATAGCCATGCATGGGGCCTTTATTAAAGCCAGTACCATCTTGCAACTGACCTCCATGCCCTGTCAATTTCAAGCAAGGTTTGTCCATCTTCAGTGACTCCTGAGGTTACATAAAACATCAGAATCAATTTTATTTAGCTTGTTAGCTAAAAAAGAGAGGATGAATAGCAGCAGATAAGGAAGTCTTTATAATTCAGGTTACTGAATTTAATTCAGTTTAGATCTGGTCTTCAGGAACATTAAATACAGCTATTTGTATATTTTGCTAGTTCTGAATGTAATGCTAAAACACTTCCTCCATCACCATTACGATAGTGACTTAATCTCCTTAACTGCTCCCAAATCATCTTTGTTTTAAGATATTTCTTCAAGAGAAGCCATAATCAGAAGACACAACAACAGAGCTTTTCTGTCTTTCTGTAAGGTTCTTATGTTTGAAGCATATGTTTTAAAGGATCTTGGACTATGTAGGAGCTCTGTTGTTCCTTGTATATAAATAAAGAACCCCCACAATACTGTCATCAAAGCTTTTCTCATCAACACAAATTCTGCTTAGAAACAAAAGTACTTTCAAGTGAGAAGTGGTGGGAGACAAGAATAAAATTTGTCTTTAGTTTCTTTCTGAAAAGGTAAATAATACAGTAAGACTGTTTTTATCCTGAT
Source organism: Megaceryle maxima (assembly GCA_024605025.1). Classification (NCBI taxonomy): domain Eukaryota; kingdom Metazoa; phylum Chordata; class Aves; order Coraciiformes; family Cerylidae; genus Megaceryle; species Megaceryle maxima. Next base: position 21,297 of record JANHGN010021114.1, read on the forward strand.
TCATGTAACACTAGGAAAAAATCTCCCCAAGACCATTAAATGACTTTTTAAAGTGGTTAGGAAGGTAGCATTTAGCTTAATTCTCTGCTCATGGTGAAAGAAGTCTGTTCAAGGTTGACTTCTTGTAGCAGACAAGACATATGGTGAAACATGCTGAAATAAATGCATCTGATTACTTTGATATTTTAATTTTTTTCTGCTATATAGTAAAAAAAAGAAAGAAACAAAAAGCCAGAATCAAATACTTGATAGAAAGAAACTCAAAATAACTTACAGAGGTGTCTTTTCATAGCTCAGTCTAAATCTTTGCAGTAAACAGCAGGAAGAAACTAAGAGTTGGAAAATATGTGCAGTTTTATTCCTAGATATAGGGAACTTACTGGAAAACATAGAAGCATTTGAAGTTAATTAAAATCATTAATAACATAATTAATGTTATTTTGCATGTTTCTGTCACTAAACATTAATTATCTTGTAGCCACTGGAACAACATAATGATAGCATCATTCTTACTGATTAGTGTAAGCTGTACTCCTTTGCTAGAGTTTGAATGTTACCAAATGAAGATAAATGGGATATCAGACTATATATTTACTCAACAAAAGCAAGTCTGTGTTACTTGGTTTGAGAGGTTCTTGAGAACAAAACCTCCCAATATAGAAGTTTAGTTGCTGGCCCTGTGCTCATTAATTTAGTCTTGTGAGTGGCACACGTTAAGTGAGAAAGGGAATGAAAACAATAACAGAAAGAAGTAAAGATTTCGGACTGACTACCTTTTATAGTCCTAAATAGTCTTAAGTCCTTGATAGAAGATAACAAAAAAGGAATCCTGAAAATGAGAAATATTGGCATTTTAGTTTTCTGTGTATGATGAAGCTTCCTTATATAGCCTTTCATCACCCTCAGAAAGGCAGCAAGTTTGTATGATAAAGTTGCATTTCTTTCATGAAGGATCTCAGAATTTGAATATGCCTCACTGTCACAGTCACCTGAGCATTTCTACCGGCAACAAAGATCTCTAGAACTATGACAAACATGACTTAATATGATTCTCCCAGGATCCAGCATTCTTATACAGGACTATGCAGGATCTCAGGAGAACATCACCTTTGTTTCTGGCCTTAGCAGGTGAACCTAATTATGGTAAATATCTCAGCCATATGTAGCCCAAGCTGTCTGGCAGCTACAGAATCACAGGATGTTGCAGGTTTGAAGGGAGCTCTGAAGATCATCTAGTCTCACCACCCCTGCTAGAGCTGGTTCACAAAGAGAAGGTTGCACAAAAATCATTTCCAGGTGGGTTTTCAAAGTCTTCAGAAAAGGAGATTCCACAAATCTTGGGTCAGCCTGTTCTGGTGCTCTGTCACCCTCACAGTAAAGAATTTTTTTCCTTATGTTTAGGTGGAACTTCTTCTGTTCTAGCTTGTGTCCATTGTCCTGTCATTGAACACCACTAACAAGAATCTGGTCCCATCTTCTTGATACCCACCCTTTAGACATTTAAAAGCATTGATAAGATCCCCTCTCAGGCTTCTCTTCTCCAGACTAAATAGCACCAGGTCTCTCAACCTTTCCTTCTAAGAGAGATGCTCCAGTTCCCTCATCATCTTTGTAGACCTCAGCTGGACTCTCTCTGGTAGTTTCTTGTCTCATTTCTGATGCTAATTTCTAATGGTAATTCTAATTTCAAGTCTAATGCATTCAACCTCATTACCTGTAACCAGCTGATTTACAATGGAGAAAATAGACTTCTGCTACAGATGGGAGACTGACTTACCTTTATATGGCTAAAGCGGGCCAGTCCTGAAAGAATTCAAAATGGATGTGAATTGTTTTCCTTTTAAAATACTAAAACTATTTCTGTGATCCAGAGGTAAAGAAAGCAGCTTTCATTTTAGTGAGTGAATGAGAAAAGTTTGAGTGGGGTCTTATGATTGAGAACTGCAGATTGAGATAAATATTCCTCACTTAATTATTCTGTCTAAGATCTCTAGAAATATTTGACTTCACCTAGAGATCCAGGTCCTCCTAACTCTCATATTTGCTTTCCAACATGAGCCTATTTTTTACAGCTGTTAGAACCAGGGGATGGTGAGTGGCTTATTTACTGCTTTTGTGAGGAACTGTGTAAGATTCAGTTCACATTATCTTGGAAATGTGGAAACTAGCAGTTTTCACAAATTTTGATAAAGAGAAATGCAAATTACATGAAACAGTCAAAAACCAAAGTATACTAGCCTTGAAATAAGACCAGGCTCCTGGGATTCAGTGCATTCGTAGAAGCCTGACATAACATTGTCTGTAATGCATAGATACACTGAGAGTTTATAAATGGGTGGTTGCAAGTATGTAAATAAATAAGTAAACAAACTGTAAGTGGAGCTAGCACAAGTAAGATGTTTCCCTGTAAGAACTGTGGGATTTATTACCCTTTCTTTTCTATATGTCTATCTAAGAGTTATGTATCAAGTGATTTAGAAATGTAAATCTCCTTTATGCTTTAGTTTGTATTATGTTAATTCCTAGTGGTACTTTTCTTTTACCATTTGCTCCCTGGACTTGTCCCTTGTTCCTCTCATTCCCTTATCCATCTGGCAGCAGCAGTAGGTAGTAAAGTGACAAAAAGAACTGTTGCTCTAGAGCTTTATCTATGACTCATGAGAAATATATGTATCACTCAGAAGTTTTCTAGCTTTTGTGATTTATGTACTCCATCCTTTCCATGGGATGCATTTAGGATCCCATTGGAAGCAATTAGATATGAAATATCAACATATATTTATTAAATAGGCACTGTTTTCATTGTTCCCTCAAGTGTGATTTAGCAGCACTGCAAACTCAAGAGTTGATGTAATGTATATCCTCTCATTGTTCAAACAAAAGGAAAATAAACACACGCAGCAGGTACAGATTGTATATTGCTGCTGAGCTCCTATGTCAGTGGAAAGCTAAAGAGAGAGAATGTGATAGTGAGATGGGAAGTATTGACCATTGATGGGGCTGGAGTTGTACAGGAAGTGGATTCTGGGAGTGGTTTTTTTGTGTGTGTGTTGGTTGTGGGGTTTTTTTGATTGTGTTTATTTTGTTTTTGTTTTGGTTTTGGTTTTTTGTGTTTTTTGTGTTTGTTTTTGTTGTTTTTTTGGTTGGTTGGTTTGGTTTTGGGTTTGTTTTTGTTGTTGGTTTTTGGTTTTGTTTTATGTTGTGTTCTTTGGTTTTTTTTTTTTAAATCTAGCTATCTTCAGTAAGAATGTGCAAACCTGACCACCTGAGAAATTTCCATCTTGAATAGCAAGCTGCCTGATTTCACTATAATCTCTTTGCCAAACATCAGCCCAACCTGTCAGCTTCTATGGGTAATGATTAGCATAGACTGGAACTGATAGTTAGCTGGAGGTGGAAGCAAATTTTATGCTTTCCTGTGTATTTGTAAAGTGGCATAAACATTTGTTCTACATTGTGGACCAGTGAACAGTGGTGAGGCATTTGCAAAAATGCCAGAGATATAAATGGAGAGAAATCAGTACTGAAACATATTATGATATAATTTACCTTAAAGGATACTGTACTCTTTCATTAATAATGTAATTGAATAGGATGTAGCTGGATCTTACTGAAAATTAATAAATATATATATGTATATCTTTATCTACATTCAGGGAATTGGAAATCACTGTGATGGGAATGTTTGAAAGAATTGACAAATGAGGTCACTTTTAAACTTTAAGCCTAAAATTTACTAAATTTGCTCATTAATAACACAATTTATGCTAATAGTTAAATCTTGCACAATATTGTTCATCACTGTGTATATGAAACTGTTACATCATCACTTCACAATATACTTACTCAGAGTATGAATGTTCTCTCAGACTTTGTTTTGTAAGGCTAAGAATCATCAT
>JANHGN010021115.1:0-25971 GCA_024605025.1 Megaceryle maxima
TGCATCTCATAGCAAAAATAAATCCCCCATAACAATATCAGATGATGGATACTCTTCATTTATATAACCTTGCCTTTACCAGGTGCATTTATCCCAGAAAGGCCTGGCAAGCCCCAGGGTTCTCATTTTTCTTGTAATCTCCTTTCATTGGCATCTAAAGTGGCATTAAGCACACAGACATTTTGACCTTCAAGTCTTCTTGATGGAACAGAAAGGCAAGACCCCTTAAATAATAAAAGAGGCAGTCCATAGTTTTAAGGTTATAAAATAAGATCCCATTTCTTTTCAAATGCTGTGGTGATTTTTCAGTGTCTACGTTTTTTGTCTCTTTGGAGAGTTACAAGTTTGTTTCTTTCATGCCTTGAAAACACAACTAAAGTCTAGAAAGCAGCTTCTTTTTTTAAAAAAATATATCCTGTTGTAATTTCTGGAAATGCTAGTTGTTTTTGCCATCTTTACCCTTCCCTTCTTCCAATATTAAACACTCCTGTTACTTTTTTCTTGACAAAATACTTTGTGTTTTATACTATAATGCTTCCTTTTGACTGAAGAACCTCTAGCATTTTAGATATTCACTATTAGTCCTTAACTGCTCAGTGCACAGACTTTATGAATACTATAGTAGTTTTCTTTTTAACAAAAAGAACCAAAATGTCCTATTCTTATTAAGAGTAGAGTGATGAAAACTCATGTAATTTACTTTTGGTACAGTCTCTCATTAAGAGAAATGGAAAGCTGATTTTATAATCTCAATGTGTACCTTGATAATATAATAGCATATGTCTCATTGACAGAACACAATAAAATATATTTCATTGATACAATGCTCTAGTTTCATTTTTAATAAGTAAAAAAGTTCAAAGTATTCCAGACAATTCATTCTGTGATCAAAGTATTGGCAGAGACTTTTAAAAAACCTTGCCTGCTGGACATGTTCTCCATTTCTTTATGGCACATAAGGCATTTAGGACAAATTACCACTGCAATCTGTACAAACCACGTCTTGGAAAACTGAAGAGAGAACAATTCAGATCACACCATTGCAGTTACATGGCAATGATTTCCTTAGGATTGGGGAGCAGCAGCATATGTGCAGCTCTTCACAATGGCTCCATATCTTTGGGTGGCATGACCCAATTGCAGAATGACAGAGACCTTACCATAAGGTCAAACCAGCAAGTTTAGCATTTCAAGTGCCTCTTTTCGGGAGAGCTGCAAGTTAGAAAGAATTGTGTACTTTTAAAAGTAAAACCTGAAATCTCAGGTTTATTCATGATACCAGATAGCATACACTTGACAAGAAGATACAAAAGGATGGAGTGAAGAGGTTTTCAGAGCTTGCAAAATTGTATTTTAGATATTAGTTACAGCTTGTGAGATATTGTTTTGTTGTAGTAACCTTTTCTTGAGTGAACCTCCCGATGCAAGTACTATGCCAGGTTGTCACTGTGTGAGTATACCAACTCACTAAAAGTGATGATGGCACAGCTCAGTGGAATGTGTAAGCTGCTGTCCCTTAAATGCTGCTGCATGAGAATTTTTTATTCTTCCTCTGTGCTTCTTTCCTTAACACTCAGTTGTTAGTTCTTTGCATTCTTAGCTCCATTTTCATCCTATTTCTCACTGGAGTTCCTCTCTGCTCCCTTACTGATCTTTCATTTGCAGTCTTTCCTAAGCAGAATAACAATCAAGTAACATTCAATTTTGTAACAACCTTTTCAAAACAGAGTGTTACAGCTGATTTGAAATTAAGTAGCTTGAATATACTATTTACAAATCCATACACAGATGTGTTACAAATAAATCAAAGCTAAAACATTTGAGGAATTGTTTTTAAAATTGAACCATACATATGAATTTACAAGGCTAGCCCTTAGCCTTGAAAAAACTTTCACTGGAATTGTGCTGTTGACTAATCCCAGTAGCAGACACCCTGCAGATGCTAGATAATTTTTAATGTTGCAGAATATGGACCTTATTGTGATACACAGGACAAAATTGCTGAGACTGGATGCTTACTCTGTGTTGTAAAATTAAGTGCAATTATATTGTTTGTCCATCTTTTTATATGTCTGTGCATTACATACATAAAGGTTAAATAGATAACATTTAAATAGGAAATTTGTGTGCATGTAGACTCCAATTCCACAATACCACCATAGGTTATATCACTATCCTTCCGTCTTCAGCAAATCACTTAACATGTGGTTACGTCCTTCAGTTCCATTTAAATGCATGCTTCTAAGCACATTCTTATGTCCTCTGATATAGATAGAAGTGGTTTATATTCTGAATTGAGATATAAGGGCATGATCCTGTACCACTGGAGTCACTGGAAGTTTAGTTATTGAATTTAGCAGTCATGTGAGTATTAATGACTTAGAGCTGAGACCTCATTTATACCCACAAATTCAGTTAGCCTTTCCTAGTAAAAAGTTTTAGCCATATAAAGATTTATCTGCAATTCTAAAATATGTTCTTAAAATGTGGCCATGTCAAAATCAACTCCTGAAATTTTATAAAAAGTCAGATACCTCATCTGGTGTGTCTAATAGTTCTGAATATGTGTATGTACTATGAAGAGAGTGGAGTTAATTTTAATGGAGTTAATTTTAACTCTGTTTTAATGGAGTTAAATTCAGTTGATGGCCAGTCACAGGCAGTGTTCTCCAGGGCTTGGTGCTGGGGGCTGTTCCTGTTTACTATCTTTATCAATGATATTGGTGATTAGATTGAGAGCACACTCATTAAGTTTGCAGATGACATTAAGTGGGAGTGTTGATCTGCTTGAGGGTAGGAAGGCTCTTCAGAGGAATCTGGACAGGCTGGATTGATGGGCTGAGGCCAGTCATTTGGGCTTCAACAAGGCCAAGTTCCAAGTCCTGCACTTGGGCCACAACAACCCCAGGCAACACTACAGGCCTGGGGAGCAGTGGCTGAAAAACTGCTCATCAGGAAGGGCCCTGGGGGTGTTGATCAACAACTGGCTGATCATGAGACACAAGTGTGCCCAGGTGTCCAAGAAAGCTAATGGCATCCTGGGCTGCATCAGTAATAGTGTGCCCAGCAGGATTAGCAAAGTGATTGTCCCCCTGCACTGGTGAGGCTGCAGCTTGAGTAGTGTGTTTAGTTTTGGGCACCACACTATAAGAAAGACATCGAGATGCAGGAGCTGGTCCAGAGAAGAGCAACAAAGCTCGTGACAGGTCTTGAGAATAAGTCCTATGAGAAGCAGCTGAGGGAACTGGGCTTGTTTAGTCTGAAAGAAAGGAGGCTGAAGGAAGACCTTATCCCTCTCTACAACTACTTGAAAGGGGATTGTAGAGAGGTGGGTATTGGCCTCTTCTCACAAATCACAACTGATAGGACAAGAGGAAATGGCATCGAGTTATGCCAGAAGAGGTTTAGGTTGGATATTAGGAAAAAAAATTTATACTGAAAGGGTTATCAAAGACTGGAACAGGCTGCCCAGGGAGGTGGTTGAATTGCTATCCCTGGATGTACTTAAAAACTGACTAGATATGGTTCTTAAGGATATGGTGTAGTATTGGCCTTGACAAGAGTAGATAATGGTTGGATTTTGTGATCTTAAAGGTCTTTTCCAACCATAGCGGTTCTGTGATTCTGTGAATTATAGGTATAATAACTCTGGCTTATTTCACTTGTGTAATGTTATGTGAGCTAAAGGCCTGAATTCTGTGATACATATAACCAGACCAGGGTAAATACTGAGAAATACTGTATCCATAGCTGTCTTCTCTAGCTGACTCTTCTGTATTAAAATAACTTTCACAGTAATGTCTTCAGAAAAAAAGTTTCCAGGCAAGCATTCAGATATTATAATCTGAAATAGTGCCTGCAATTTTACCTTCTCACACAACACTTAAATCTCTCTTGAAAAACATGGCTGATTTTTAATGATTTTTCTCCAGAACCAGCCTGACTTTTTAAAAATGAAGCTGATATTAGCCCATGAATGAATGACATCAGTTGAAATGTACTTTTTTCTCCAAGGTGATTGATGTAATTTTGTTTTAAAGTGACCTTTTTTAGAAATGTTTTGACTGTAGTGATTTCCTGTCCTCTTTGCTCAGCAATCAGAACTGCATAACTGTTGTCAGAACATGTCTGTTTTAGCTGCTTGTTGTTAACACTTGAAGGGAAGTGAGCTGCACAGTATACATGCCTGTAGGATGGTGGCAGTGAATACAGGTAAGTGCCAGCACCAGTGAGCCATGGAAATTTAGAAACATAACCTGAGAGATTAGTAAGGATGGAGACCTGGGCCCCACATGACTGAAAATGCAGTCAAATTGCTATCTTGAATTTAATTATGTTATATTAAATTTCTCAGAAGTTTTGTTCACAAGTGTATTGCATTTCTGACGTGTATGGGCTGATTCACATTTTTATATAGGCAGACTAATCTTAATTGTGTTGGAAGTCTGGCACCTAGAAAAATGGTGATTTATGCTTGTAAATTATACCTATTATATAGTTACAAAAACATATCTGCATCTCTGTGAAACTGACTAATAGGTCCTTATGCGAATTCACTTTATTATAAGTTTTCCTTATAGAAGTAATAAGGATGGCAGTCATCTTTCAGACTCTCTGGATGAGTGTAATATTACAGATACTTCAATTTAAAAGGGAGAAGTACAGATAAACTTTACTGAATGCAAATTTATTCTAAAAAACATAAGTCAAAACTTTCTACCATTCTGCTAAACACAGTTTAAAAAAAGGTCCATTCTGACTTGGAAAAAAAATATTCAGAGCGTTCCTAAGACTAAGGTGAGACAGATGCTTGGATCAGATGTCCCATATGACCCTTCTGATTTTAGAATGTGTAGGCAGTACTGCAGGCTTATTTTCATTTGAACACTGTTAAAGATAATTTTTTATACAGGCAGTATACTGAGCAAGACAAACTTGCAGGTTTTGTTTGTTTGTTTGTTTTTTCTTAATTTTATTTCCTTAGTTTTCACTGTGCAGAGGAAAATAATCTTTAACATGTAAACCCCTGTTTATTATCTTCCATTTGTAGGAGGAAAGTTAGCAAAATTATTTCTGTGATACTCTTTCAGCTGTGAAGTGCACTTTTTTATAATTACTCTGTGATCTTAATATTTTAGTAGATAAATCAGAAATACAGAATATAACACAATTAATAGGATCTCTTCAAAAATACAGTTGTAATTACAAGCTATCCTACTACCAGGATTTATTTCACAGAGCATATGGCTTCTCTAATTAAGAAGAACGCTTTTATTTTTTTATCTTTTAATCTTTTAAGCCACATATAATACTTTAAGTTCTATTCATGTATTACCAAACTTGTCAAATGTGTCTGCTTTTGCACCTGAATTTTTGCTCTTGTTAAACCTGCTCTTGTTAAAGGCTGAAATAAATAATAATTAAAAAACCAAACCAAAACAAAAAAAAACAAAACCAAAAACAAACAAACGAAAAAACCAAAACCCCACACCCTGGAATAGTATTTAGCTTTGAAGCTAATGCTGGACTTCCTTTTAAAATTCTTCTCTTATGCTAACTTTTAAATTTGTAATTCAGCAGTTTAGTGCTTCCAGCTGTTTGAAAGTGTTCATCTGACATTTATCCTTTCTGGCTGCTGTCTCCCATTTCTTAGGTCTATAGGTCAACATATTTATTACACAATTATTGCTGTTTCAGGTATCCTGAGCATAATTTTGATAATGTTAAGAATAGGTGTGGTTGTTGCAGTAAAGTATAGGACGTAGTTTGACCCTTTAAAAAGCCACGTTCTGTCTTTTGTTCTGTTGTCTACATAGTGAGAAAAATCCCAAGTTTAAGTATACTATCTAAGAGCTATGCTTTTTGAGAAAATGGGCTAGGGTTCACTCCAAAATTTTAGTCTTCCTTGCTTTGCTAAGTATATCTAATAGTAGGCCCAAATCTTGACAGCTGTTAATCAGCATGAATACTTGGTGGACAGGTTATGGTTTGGTTTATTGTGTATGCAGGATGTAAATGAATTAAAGGAGCATTTTTATCAAGTATATCCAACTTGAGATTCTGGTGCTGAACCTGGGCCTTGATGGGTCATGGAGCAGAAAGGGTATATCAAATTATGCTAAGCTAAGAAAAGACATTAGCACCGTCCTGTGCACAAGGCTTTAGGAAAAAAAATGTCTCTTCATTCTGTGTTTACTCTTCACTGCAGTATGTCTCCATGTTGTACATGTACAAGCAACACAGCTGCAGGGCAGGTCCAAAGATGACATAACTACAGACATAGCCATGAAGGAAAAAGCCTCAAAAAGTCTCAGTTGGAAGAGCTGGAGCATAAGTTTTGACATGTGTTTCTTAAAGCTGATCCTTTTTCATTTTGAGCAGCTGCTGATGATTCTGTATAGCCTTTGACCATTCATATAATTTCTGGAGTATTTATCCTTTTACAGTTCAAAATTGTTGGTACCTTTGGGAAGTGGGGTTAGATGCTGCCCAGAAGTTTCCCTAGCCCTTCTCCAGGAAGCAATAGGTTTATCAGGTAGTAAATCTTGCTTTTTCTGACTCCAGCCTGCTATCTTTCTGTTAAATGGCACTTAATGCACAAGTCATCTTTCTGTTTTCAATGGGATAACTCATGTGAGTACCACTTTATATAGGAAAGGTGACAGAATTGGCATCTAAATTGCCCACAACCTGATTGTTATGGCATTAAAGTTTATTGTCTTGGATTTACACACAACTGTATTGTTCCACATTGTGACATAATTCAGGCTTAATAGAAAGATGAAAAAAAAAAAAAAGAAACAAAACACAAAACCCATAACTTGCTCTTGTTTGACGTCCAACATTTTTCCAGTTATAAAAAAACCCCAAACCAGACCCCCAAGCAAATAAAAATCCCCAAACACAAGAAAAGTAGACTTTTTCCAAAGCAAACCTACCCATAGTACTCATATATATGAATTTATATGCTAGGCATTCTTGTAATCAGTCTTTTGGGTAACAAGCCCACATCATCCTCTTTGTACTTACTCTGTCCATTGGCTTATTAATAAATCATTTAAATGATCTTAGTCATCTACTGAAATGTGAAGAAGCTATTCTTTGTCTCCACTGTCAAATCATACATGAATGTTTATACAGATGACATTTTCAAGGCTTCTTTGGCCCTAGATTCTTGATGGAGAATAATATTCCACTTTAAATGAGTTTTTAAAAATTTAATATGAAAAGTTATAAACATTCGTAAATTGTAAGTAAAAGCAGATTTAATAAGGTGCTCTGAGTTGCTAGTTGCCTTCTTAAATTGAAATCTGAAGATACATGCAAGATGTTTTTAAGGAAAGTCACCTAAGGTATACCTTTTATGAAGATATTCTTTAATGGTATCAGTAAAGAGGGATGAGGCATTTAACTATATTCTTTACAACACTGGAGATGCTGATGTGTACACTTGAAGATTTACCCTATTATTGCATTTTACATGAAGCAAGGTGTCATGCACTGTGCATTGAAGACCTGTATCTGGCCATGTTCCTTCTGTATCATGTCAGGTTCTCATTGGGAAAAGGGCTGTAACAAACACTATACTGAGATCTGTTGAAATGTCTTATACTTGATTGGTTATCTATAAAATGTACGGAACTCTACATGTGAATGGCACTTAAGGAGTCACAACATACTCACAAATAAATGATTTTTCAAAGGAAACCTTTAACAAGGGTACTTCTGGTGTGTTATCCATTCTCTGCAGCATCATAAAACTCCATGCTTAGGGGTCATCTTCAAAACCAAATTTGTGAGTAACCATGAAACATATTTGTCAAGTTGCCGTCCACAAATTACTTAACCTACATGGTGAAAGAAGGAAAAAAATAGATGGTTATGTCTTGTACATTTATTAAATTTCAACTATTAATTTGTTTAAAAGGGGATTACATTGTTTATAGTAACATATAATTGGTATGAGACAAGAACTCTCTCATTTGATCATTTTGTAATATAACTGAGATAATATTTTGTTACATATGTAATGTATTTGTGTGTGTATGTATATATATGTCAGCAAAATACCTACAAAATCATACAGTGGCTGAAATTGATGGCACTCTCTAGCATTTCAGGGCCTGTTGTGTGAACTCTCTGAAAAGGAGCCTTTGTTTCCATAGGCAACAGAGCTGCTGTGGCACTATGGATCAAACACATCCGGATTTACTTTTATGCCTCTGAGGTAAACAGTTGCCTGCTGCACTACATAAATACTGAAAGAAAAACTCTCTTGGTAAAAGACCTGACCAGCATGAACTGAGGGTAACTGCAGGCTGCAGAGAGGATCCTAGCTCAGGCAGCTCCGTGATAAAAGTACCCTGGGAGACTGGTACATGTGCTGCCATTTCTGCTTTTTCTGTCATTTAGTCCTCTAACTTTTTTCTTGTGTATTTCACAGCTTAAAGACTGATAAAGTCTTTAATGAGATCATTTTTCCCTCCCCAGCCTCCAGGGAGAATATGTTTTTCCTGTCTTCTTGTAGTGAGGTCGGAGAAAGAATTATCAAATATTTCTGCTTTTCACTGTGGACAGAGCTGAAGGGAGAGTTTTAGAAGACAAAGTACAAATCTTGCTGGTCTTCTGAAAGCATACCCTTCCATTTTAAACAGACTGAAATAAATTCAAGCAACATATTATAAATGAAGGCACATGAATAATGACCTTTAAATTAAAAAAAAAATTAGATGTCTTATGATTGTTGTTGTAGAAGAAAAATGAACTGTGAAGATCTCAGAGAAGTATTAGCCGCTGACAAGTTATGCCTGAATTTGCTGAGTTTGCTTATTCAGCTGATTAAAATTATGTCATTCTATGCAATCTATGTTTGTTTTATTTTGCCTTCCCGATTTATCTTGATAATGGTTTTGTTCTCCAAAAGGTATGTTTTCAGAGGTGCAAGCCACGGAAGCACAGTATGTTCCAGTGATTCAATGCAAGCAGAGCCTAATCCTGAGTTAAGTACTCAAAGTCTTACAGATGTTACAGTAAGAATTTATTGACTGATTTTTAATGTTACCCACTGTCACAGCACTGAAACCACCTTAACCCACAAAATAAATGCTCTAGTACTTACTTAGGTAGGTTAATGAAAAGTAAGACCTTGACCTGTACTCAGAAGTTTCTGAAAGAAGTCAGCTATGAATTTGCAGAAGCACAGAAAGTCTCCAGCCCAGAAGGCTGCTTCCCTCTTGCAGGTGCTGTTTTGTCACATGACTGACTCCTGGGCCACGTAGATTTGCGACTGTGGCTTCACAGGTCCTGCATGCTAAAAAAAGCCCCCCCCCTGCTGCTGCTGGGACTCTCAACCTGTCCCTTCATGATTATTCCACTGAGCCTCCTTTTGTGGTCCATTTCTGATGTATTAAATTCTCTTAAAAAATGGGTCCTGAAAGGTGCCCTTCTGTCTTTGACTTACTCTGTCGGAAGAGGTCAGGTACTGGGATTTTTTTACCTCAGCTGCTCTTATCATAGAAGTACCCCTGGTATTCATGTAAATATTCTGTTTATTTGTCCTGATTAAGGTTACTGAATAAATTCATTATTAAGAGCAAATCAAAAGTATCATTTTAAGGTAGAAACATGATAATTATTATGTCTCAAAGTGATGAACACAGTCTGTATGGAAATGTACATTTTTGAGTTCTATGTCCTAGCTCTATACCACCTTTTTTGGTTAGCATGAAAGCTTTTCAAGGTCAGCATTGCCATATGGGTAATGATGAGCCTGAGTTAGACTCAAGTTAAATGTGTCCTCAGTGTTCAATTTAATCTTTTCTTTTTTTTAAATTTTTTTTCCCCCATATGAAAGACACTGTCTATGTTACAAAAATAATATTTGTGTCTTTAAATAGCATGGTAGTCTGTTCTTCTAATAAGACACTAACCTGTGCATTAAAAAAACATAGCATTCATTACAAAAATCTTTCTCCCTGTGCTTTACTTAGGAAAATGTAAACTGTGGGTGCTTCCAGGTTGTTTAGATGTAAAAAGTGTATAGGGATTAATAAAAATAGAGCAGCTTATCTGCACTTTTTACATTTAATCCAAAATTACACATTATTGTATCTGACCTAAATAGGTGGAAAAAAATAAGTTAGTGAATCAGACAGATTACCAGTGTCTTGGAAGTGGAGATCAGTTTAGATGCTGCTGGGATGAGCCCTGTAGTCCTTATTTGATCTTGTGAGCTCAGCTTCTTAACTTCACTAACAATTTGTTTTGTATAGTGAGAAGTTGATTTTCATTAGTATGAATAGCATTTGGTGTTATTTTGTAAAGATTTGCAAGGGCCATTGTTTGCCAAAATACTTTCAGCTGCTAGGAAAACTTGTTTTGTTATTCTTTCCTCTGAAATTCTTTAGTTTTAGCAATCTGACTTGTTCCTTAGGATTTCCCCATTATAAGAATTCAGGTGTCACATATTTCCCTGTACATTAAACTGAATAAAAAAAAAGATAAAAGATTATTGTAAAAATAATTTTAACTTCTATTATTATTATTAATTATTATTTTTAATAGAAATAACTTTTCTGCATTTGCTTTGTCTGTGTATGACTGTTTAAATGTCTTGACTAATAAATAACATTTGAATCCACTGGCCAGTGTCATCCAAATTTGGCAGAAGGGCAGAAGTATCAAAGATAACTGAGTTCTCTGTAGTATTGTAAAAATAATACCCCATAAGCATTTTGATTGAGGGAAAGAGCTGAGAGAGCTCATGTTTTCTGAGAGAGGTTACAAATTCCCATACCAGAGGAAAAGCTCAACTCAGAGCTTAAATTATGAGAGATAAATCCACAGGAAAACAACTTGCATTTATTTCAGGCTTCATTGTTTCACTTTTGCTTCTGATAACATGAGATTTAGAGATAAAAAAAAAAAACAAACTTGTATATTTGTCATTATTTGTACTGTTTATTTAGTTCTCACTGTCCAAACTCATTGATGAGAGAGTCCATTTTCTTTTCGCTTTTTGTCAGCACCTAATCAAGCATCAAGTTATGGGAGGTGCAAATAGTTGCATTTACTCTTTAATTGCTTATTTCAGTTCTATTATGCATTCTCTAAAAACATTCCTCAATCTATTTTTTTTTAATGCAAAAACTGTATTGTAATCTTTCTTTGAAAACCAATTTGAAAAATCTGCAGTTGGTGAGCTCTGGAAGGTACTTCCCTCACTGACTTCAGGTTTTTGCATTAGAGCTGGAGAAATAATTTTGAATGATCATTTGTCTGTGATAGGCATGTTGCTTGATCTCAACCTAGGAAGGGATTTTAGATCAGTGCTGTTTCTTTCTACAGACATTATGCTTAAACTCCCTCACACAGGTATTTGAACATGCCAAACAAAGCCTTCACCTTTTTCAGTCAAGTTCTTCCTCTACCAAAGATGATTTTCATGCCCTCTTCCCTGCAGGAAAGGGGTCTTTCCATTCTGCAACACCTTTCCTATCCTGGGAAGGAGAAGACACTGGTGAGAAGACATGGAAGTCTGCGGTAATATATAATATGCATGTTCAAGTGACTGCTGACTTTGGTGAAAAATTATGCTGTTACTGTTTTCTGAAATCTCCTTCACATGTTAGATGCTGTCAAGGAGGTAAGGGGGACCATGAATTCCTGCTTTTGCCTGTATTTAGTCCAGCAGGATGAGCTATGGACAAGTGTGCACTCTATCCTCTGAGTCTACTAACACTGTCACTGAAGATGGAAGTTGTGTTCTCTGGACAGTACTTATAATTGTGCTAAACAAATTAAGCCAGATAAATTATGTTGAAAGGTTGTTGTGTAATTATGTATTCCAAGCAGTATTTTTAAAACATTTTAGATTTGGCACAAACATTTGTTCAAAGTGAGGAGGATCTGAGAGCGAGCAAGCACAGACTGCAGATTTTTTGAGTAACCTGACTATCTTTGAAGTGACTGTTATGTCACATATCTTCTTTTTGATATGGTGCTGCCATTTTATAACATGCCACATCCTAAGAAGTGTGGTGAATGACATGCTGCTACTCACCTCACTGTCATGCACAGAGTATGTCCTGTACCGGGTAAAAAAATTAAGTTTTCTCAGCATTTACACAGTGAATGGTGAAAGAGTAGGGAGAAAACTTTATTAAAGGAAAAAAGAGGAGACTCACACTTGATGGTTGTTTTCTGTTACCAGTTAATTCTAGTCTAGTAAACATAACATTTTGCACGTCTTTGGTACAATATTTTACCCTTTGTCCTTTGGAGAGAATCCACTGCATATTGGAAGTACTCACCAGATGAGCATTTTATAAATGTAAGTCAGGGCTCTGACAGATTAGCTCTGGCAGGTTTAGATGCAAGATAGAATGCTAGCGCTTTACACCTTGCTTCTCAACTGGAAGTAACTACCTGAAAGCAGAGGTAATAGACTGGATGCATCATGTAGCTCATAGTCCAGTGGTATAGCTTAAACTGCTGATGAAGGTAGAACTCCTGAGCTGTGAACATCCATCCTGTTTTATGGTACTGGGATAGAGCTGGATGGAGGGAACATTTTAAATGTCAACACCTAAATGCTTGAGGTAAATATGGGCCTGTTGCTGAATGGAGCAGAAGATCTGGTGAAGGATGTGGGAAATTCCAAGATACTCAATGCCTTTTTGGCCAGTCCTTACTGATAAGACCGGCCTTCGTGAATACTGAGTCCACTGCTGCTTAACATCTTCCTTAATGTTGTGGACAATGGGAGAGAGTCCTCCCTGTGCAGCTTTGTCAGGCGACCAGGAGGAGTGTTGGATACCCCAGATGGTTATGCTATCATTCAGAGGGACCTTAAGAGAAACAGGCTGACAGAAGTCTCATGAAGTTCAGCAGAGGGAAAAGCAAAGTGCTGCATCTGGAGATGAGTAATGCTACATGGTAGTATGTGCTGTGGGCCAACTAGCTGGAAAGCAGCTCTTCAGTAGAGAACCTTAGTGTCCTAAAGGACAAGAACTTTGCCAGCAGGTCCAGGGACATGATCCTCCCAATCACTGGTGAAACACATCTGATTGCCGTGTTCAATTCTGGACTCCTCAGTACAGGAGATACATGGACCTACTGGAGTGAGTCCAGTGAATGACCTTGAAGATCAAAAGACTTGAGTGTCTGTTATATGACGAGAGGCTGGGACAGGTTGTTTACCCTAGAGAAGAGAAAGCTCAGGGGAAATTTCTTCAGTGCTCCCACTGAAGGGAGGGAGCAGAGAAGGTGGATCCAGGCTCTTTTCAGTGGTGCCTGGTGACACAACAAAAGGAAATGAGCACAACTGATATACAGGAATTTCCATTTAAATATAGGGGAAAAAAATATTACAGTAAACATGATGAAACAAAGAAGCAGGTTGCCCAGAAAGATTGTAAAGTCTCTGTCCTTAGAAATATTAAAAACCTAACTGGACATGGCCCTGAGTATGAGGTTGGATTAGATGATCTGTAGAGGTGCCTTTCCACCACATCCAATTTGAAAGTCTGTGATTCCAAACCCCACCCATCAGACTCCTCAGTTTCTAGACCTGAAGTCAGCTGTGCTTTCAAGTTTGTTTGCTGAGTTGCTTTACTTTAGTTTGATTGTCAAGAGAAGAGGACTAACAAAATACACTAATGGGCAAGTGTTAACCTGGGTTAATAGAGAGGTAACAAAAATAGTCCTTTGTGCAGGTCACAAGCTGGCAATATTCTAAGTTATTTACTGGAGAGAATTTCCTTATAGCTATGTCCTGAACCTGTTCTTGCAATCTTGCTAGACAGACATGCAGACAGCAGTCTGTCTAAACTCACCATACTGGAATTAATAATTTCTTCAAGCTGTTACAGATTTGAAACTTTTTTTTTTTAGTGTTTCTTGTCGTAGAGATCCCTTTGAGAGATTTAACTTTCCAGTCTTTGCCCCCTTGAATGTGAGTTGTCTTTTCAGCAGCAATTTGTAACTCCCAGCATTCCTTTTCTACTGCAAATATGAATGCAATACCCTACATTATTTATTCTTTCTAAAGTGACGAGGGAGAGTTGTAAACCACTGAATTACAACCTGCAGTTGCCACGAGGCAAGAACAACTTAAAGAGCAATTTAATTGTAGGTATTTTCCTCCTTTCTCCTTCAACTCCTTCCTTAGGGAAAGGTAAACACAACAGGCAGTTGAACAGTAAAGGAATAGTTCTGGAGATGGAGACAAACAGGGATAGAGAAGGTCAGAAGGAACTTTGCAGCTAGGGGGAGAAAAGACAGCCATAGTACAAGACTTATCTTTGGAAAAACAGTTATTTAATTGTTATATTGAGTTACTCTCTTCAAGCTTGTTCATGTGATGGAATCTACTCTTAGAAAAAAAAAAAAGAATTTTTTTTTTGTTTAACATTGGGAAGGAATTAAAACTGTTGCATCCTTATTAGTGGATGAACCTCAGACTCCAACAGTGCCCTACACCAGCCAAGTCAGCTCAAGCCAAAGAATTTTGCGAAGGGAACAGATCCAAGGTAAAAGAAAAATAAGTGAACAAGGAAAGCTTTTAGTATGTCATTGTATCTATTCGGAGGGTATGGTCTCAGGCCAGCCTGTGATGCCAGTTACACTCTTAATGGTATTTATGTTGCTTGAGAATGTCATGAAAAGCCAAAGCTTCTGTGGAAGTGGTACAGGTGTGGAACTTGCTTCAAATGTGTTAATAAAATTAACAACATACTTAGCATGAGTGATAGGCTTAAAGAGAGCACTAAATTGGTACAAAGAAATCCTAGTATGTGCTTTTCTATGCATTCCATTGTTTATTTGTAACAATAGGAACTTCTTGTAGAATCCCTCACCATCTTTTCCTCAGTAATGTGGATGTAACTTGCCTCCTAACAGAGAATCCCTACAAGATGTTGTTTCCAACAACTGTGTCACCTAAAGAACTCTGCACGTGTTATATCCACAGTTAATAACAACCCTGTAATCCTGAATGACACATTCTGTAAACCTTAGTGCCTCACAGCAGTGTGAGCCATTCCTGTTCACTGAAAATATTCTACTTGATATTTAGAGTAAGGAGTGGCTGGAAGGGGCTTAGAGAAGCACTTATTTTGCCAGTTTCCCTAAGCTTGATGTTAAAAGCAATACATGACTGCAACCTTTTTACCTAGGTACACACAACTAGAGAGGGACATCCCTTGAAGCTGAGGGCTTTTGAAAAAAGCATGGATAATGTTAATGCTATTACCATGGTTGAAATAGAAGTAGGCATATTCTTCTGTTGTTAGCTCTTGTGAGAATGCCTCATTTTCTGTTAACAGCACGAGCAATATGTATTGTCAGTTAGGGATGACCCTTCTTTTGTACATGTGTTACATGCCATATCTCTGAAGTGCATAGGCATTTCTGCATGACACTGTATGTTATCTTTTTGCAGTTCCTGAATGTAGCTTAGAGGAGGAAGTTTATAAAGGTGTAGCATAGGCATTTGCAAAAAGAAGATTCTTAGTTTCTCTGCCTGAAATGAAAGTTCTGCAACTCTGCCAGCACATTAATTCATTATGTGATGTCTGCCATTTTTTTTTGATATTGTGATTATATCTCTGGTCATCAGTATCTGTTAACAAAGATCAGAATGTGTCCAAAAGTAATTAAAAAAATCTTGCTCTTCGTTCTTCTCTTTTTTTTTGTCTCATTTCATTGGCTTTTTCATGTATTGTTCTGTGAACTGAAGAAAGCAAGAAGGGAAAAAAAAGTTTGTTTTTTTTTTTTTAACCCCCCTCTTTTTGATGACAAGTCAAATATGGTGTCATTTGTTTTGTCTGAAATACAAGGCACTGTTAGCCTTGAGCTTGTTCCCTCTAGAGAAAAGAGATTATGTTTTAGCCCTAAATGGTGTTAGTCTGAACAAATAAATAAACCTAGTTCATTCCTTGAAGGTAGGTGGGAGTGAATATATAAGAATAGCAGATTAGAGAGACATTTCTCTAAGTGATTGAAATATACTTGTGGAGCCACATGCAGACACACTACTGGGATGACTTTACCTGTCTTTTGTCCTGCAGAAAATCCTCAAGAAACCTGGATTTAACTTCAAATTGACCAAAAGCTGGAATTGTGAATATGCTTACTATAAACAACTCTGCAATGCTCAAGAATGTAAGTCCTTGTGGCCTTTACAAGTTTAACAAATTCTCTGAGCAGACTTGTCCTTAACCTGAGTCAGATGTGATTTTTCATCACAATTTTTCTATCTTTATGTGGCTTTCCCACACATTGTCATGTAGCCACTTGAAATTGCCTCAATATTGCTACCATAAAAACCTCTGGGGAACTTATGGACAGAGTGTACCAAATCAAGGCCAGGTAAGAATTAGAAATGAAAACCACTGTTGTTAACCAATCTAAATAATAATATCCTATCCTGCCATTTACTGACAGTCCTGACACATTAAGTATTGTGTACCTATTCCAATCCTATTACTAAGGCAACATGCCATATTATTTTAGCAAACTGTTTAGGAAGAAGAAATATTTTTCCTTTGAATCCAAATCTCTGTTTTCTGAGATCCTCAAACACAAACATTATTTTCTTTGTACTGCTCTGACTTCTTTCAGTTTTGCCTGCTGGGCCTGGAATATTCTGCTGGTTTTGTATGCCAGGTCCTCACCCCTCTGACAGGATATTTCTTGACTCAAACAGGGTACAGAATTAATAAAAAGTGAATTATGTGTGTAAGTTCTTTCTTCCAAGTCTTTCTGTATCATTTAGATTCTTATTCTGCACACTGGTTCAAGTGAAACAGTTTTCTTAGTGAGTGTGCAGGGACTTTACATGAGCATGTTGTCTCTTAGACAAGGCAGATTGTAGTTAGTATGTGCTACACCATGTTGTTGGTGCTAAACAAATTACCTTCAAAGTCCGCATTTTGAATTTCTAAAAATATTTCTTTACTTAATTTAACATTTATTAAATGGGTGGACTGGTTTATTTAAGGTTAGGTTGTATTTTAAAACAGGCACAATCTTAATCTCTTCATCAGATTTTTCTGTTCCCTGCTGTGCATGCATAGTGTTCATATTGGGATATACATAAAGGTACTAGGAAGGAAAAGCTCTTTTTGCTGACGGCCAAGAGTACATGCCATTGCTTGGGAAAGAATATTATTGCCTTATTTTTTTTTCCCTAAATGGTATTATACTTCACCTTACTTCCCTTGTATTTGGTTTATTTTTCTTAGACAGCAGTTCTCCCTATCCTGAGGGATTATTGTAGCCTAACTTGACTTTCTTTTCTTTTAATGTTAATGTTTTGTGTCTGTATAAGGAAGATTAAAACCCTTGAAGATTTTTGCTAGATTAACAGTGTTTTAAATATTTAAGGTAACTTTTTAAAAACAGGTCACTTTTTTATTAACAAAAATTTGAAACAAAAATTTGAGACTGTTTTCCTATTTTCTTTTCCACAGAAAAACTATACCAGCTCCATGGAAATTGACTCTTTGTAGCTGGTATGATATTTGATGCATAGAATGTCACTATCAGTTTCCAGTAAGTTTACAAACAGAGTCTCAGAAACAAGATAAGCATCAGATTCAGATAGATGTTGGAATATAAGACACAAAGCTACTGTGGCACTGAAAGAGCTCCAAAATGGAAGAGCAATTTCTCTAATAAAGAGTAAGTAATTCCTAAAAAGTAGTAATTTCAGCTTACTCATGGCTTTCCTAGAAAAGCACTATTTTTTTTTTGCTGATGAGTAACTTTGTAGCAATGAATAAAACAAGACCACTTCCAATTGTTGATGATTTTAAAAATTATGCTGTTAAATTTTGGATAAAACCAACATAAATATTTTAGCTCTTACAGCTGCTGTGTGTTCTCAGACTGAATATTACAGGTAAGAGTTAATTCCCTTACAGCCTATCTTGCAATTATACAAATACTTTATCCATTGCATTTTGCCGTCATTATTATGTTGCATTAGCTTTGATGAGTTGTCATTTAGAATATCATCTTTTCATAAAACATAATTATCATTCAAACACTGTTCAGAGATAATAGCTCTTTAAAATATGTGGTTGTTATTACCTTATTTTGCATAAGGGAAAACTGAGACACAGAATAAGGCAAGAATGTCTGTAAAGCTGCTGACCATTTATGGGTCCAGCTGAAGACCGTGGGAAACACTATTTACAGCCTCTGGAAAAAAGAGCCTAAATGACTGACTTATGTGGGAATTTGTAACAGGGGCTGTAGTGAAAAAGGAATCCACTGTGATTTAGTCTTTCTTGTCTCCAACTCATTCCCTGGATGATTCCATGGATATAAATATTATCAGTGAAGCCTATGGAAGGAGAGAGAGGTGAGGAGTGGATCTGTTTCAGTTTGGTGCCTTATTCATTTGGAAAGAAGGCTCTTTGTCATTTACTTGCCCAAAAGCTAAATTTAAGACAAAACTTGTTTAGAGGACATGAGCTGCTTAGGCATAACATAGAGTTTTATGGAACAATTAATGAATAACAACATGTAATTAAACTGAAATTATGTCCATAGAGGCATGCTTTTTAATTCACAGTGTGATAGAATATAGCTTAAAGTCCTAGAAATACACTGCCTCTCTGACTAAGAAAGTGACCTTTACCCATAATGTGTACACTTGCTTTGTTTCGGGGTTGCTTGGGTTGATGAGAGAGAAAGTAGGAATAGGCACAGCTGGCTTTCAAATATTAATGGATAATCTGGGACTGGATGAGGCTCAAATTCTACTCATAGATATTGTGGGAATCCCTAAAATTAGTGGGTTTAGATGAATAAGTTTTTGCTCAATTACAACTTTGTTATTAAAATTTCTAAGTGGTAGCAACACTCCAAAATACAGTTTTTCACAATTATTTTCTCATCTGACTGCTCTCAGGCTTTTAAAATTAACATGAGTTCCAAATTCCTACATAAACTCAGCTTCTCAGATTGTCCATTTAGTCTCTATTTTTGGATAATATTGTTTTGCAATCTTTCATTTCAGATAGACACACCACATAAATATTTGTGATAAAATTGTAGCACCTGTAATACCAAAATTAAGAAGAACGTATGAGAAGAAAAATAAAAATCCTCTGACTTTGCCTATGAAAAGAAAATATTATAATTAATTGCTCATAAGCAGGCTCTTCACAATCATGCTCAGTGATGCTAAATCTTGAAGCTAAAATACTGATTAAGGTCACCAAAATAGTTCAAAGTGAGGGTTTTTGAGTAAGGGCCGCATCTTAAACCTGCAGGAGACTAAATATATGGAACTATTCACATATCAGGTACTTTAAGTGTTTGCATAACTGTAAAGGACGTGGACTCCTAAAATAAATTTAGAACCTTTCTTTTGATGTATTTTTTATAGCAACCAGAATCTGATCTTAAAATGAAGAAATATGGCAGGAAATAATTCCCCTCTCTTAACTTCTGTTTTTCTTGGTAAAACATTGTTATTTGTGGTGTTTATATAATTATATTCCAGTGTAATTCAAGTATGTAACGACATTTCTCCAATGAAAGCATTTAAATAACTCAGGAAATTGCTCTACTGTTCTGTTTCCTGACTTAAAACCCATTTTGTCATGTTCATTTTATTGTTCAATCTGTCTGAGCTCATCTCAATATATTCTACCCTATATAGAGTAAAATAAAATATTTATTAGTTGATCATCTCATATGTATATATACAAATGCATGTTATATTAAAACCATTCTTATATATATTTATTATTTTCATCCTTCACTCAATTTTACTTTATATTAAAACCAGAAAGCTCACTCGCATAACACCAGAGTGTGACTAGAAAAATAAACACAGAGACCTCATTAAAAAAAGGAATACCAAACAATAAAGCTATCAGTTATAGAATGAAAATTAAGCAAACAGAGAAAGCATTTAAATTTTTCTTATAATGTCAATCAAACATAAGACATATAGTGTTTTTCCTTTCATTTGGATATATATGAGACCCATTTTTTTTTTTGCATGTACAGCTAAAAAAGGCTATTTTGTTTTGTTCAGTGAAATAGAATAATTTGTTACAGAGGTGGTATTTTCCAGCAAAGAAGGGGAAAATTTACCAGACTTGCAGGAGAACTGAATCATCTTTTACCATAAAGACCCATCTATGAGACAAGTGATAGGTTAATCTGTCTCATTTTTATCCAGACTTTTTTTAATTTACTGGATGAGATTAAAGTACAAGCTGAATACCACAGGTGTAGCTTGAGTTTTTAATCTGCTTGATTCGAGTTAATCTAGTTCCTGAATGGGCCTACTAATAATATAGCTCCTGAAATAGGAAACGTAAGTACTGCAATGCTTTTATTCAGCTTTGAATAAATCAGTGGAGCATAAAATATACTGAAACAGATTAAATTTGATTCTTGCAGGAATCAAAGTTTAAAAAGTTATAGTAAAGATGGAGAGAAACTCAACAGAGGAGATTAAATGCTGCACAGGGGAGACAGTCTCTACCTGGGTGCCACTGTCCCCAAAGAAACCACCCTGGGGGGGTTGCTTCAGGCCACCTGAGGATTTTGACCCAATAAACAGCTTAATGACAGCTATGCTGCTGGTTTTCATAAAAAAAAAAAAAAAAAACCAAAACAAACAAACAGTGAGATTATGGTGTTTATTTCCTTGTTATCCTGCACTGGAAAATATATCTCCACACTCCAAGGTGAAAACGAGAGGACAAGAAGCAGCCAAATAGCCCTGAAATAATTGCTAGTATATGAGAACTCTCTAATTGGGCACTATAGCATAAATTCATAAATGTTTTTTTTTTTCATAAGGTCCTTTAAGTTTTATATATTCCAAGCCAAATTCTTTATCCCTTAGCTGAGCAAAACTCCTGCTGCTCATGCTGTGAGATCTGCTCAGTTAAAGAGCACAAAGGCTTCATCCTGTGTTACACTGATAGCTTTGATATTTCTGCAGTTTTTCAGATTTTCTGTGAGTTGAGGAGTCATAAACCCCTGTCTCTCTCACCAAGCTCCTGGGATGGCATTGGAAAGGCAGCAGTGCCTATAAGGGGCACAGGCCCCAGCTGCACCCCACTTATGCACTGGAGATCAGCCACTTGCAACACCCCAGCAGGGACTGGAGCAATAGTAGGAAGGTGATAAAAGAGATAAAAACATGATGTTGGTGGTAATAATTGGAGGAGGTAATTCAGTGGAACAGTAGGTTTTTTGAAAAACTTCTTGCCAGAAAGAAACACTGGAGTATTTAATTCCTCCCTAAACCTGGCTTGGGCTAGGAAGCAGCAGGGATAAAAGCATCATATGGAAAGTGCTCTTGGTACTTGGGAGGAGAGAAAACCCATGCATTGCACAGAGACTGTGGTAGAAGGATGGATGCATAAGCCCTGGCCATGTAGGACATTATCTTAGTCAGAGTAGACTGAGGAACTTCAATTTTTAATATCTAATTCAGCAGTCAATAAATGATTGAATGTTTTAGACAATTCTCATTCATATAGATCTAAATACAGGCTTTTTGTTAGTCTTCAAGTCCAGAAGCCAATACCTTCTTTTATCTCACTTACAGCACTCCTTTAGAAAAACTCCATGATCTGAACAAGCTACAGACTGTTGTGGTGTTGATGGGCTAAGGCACTAACAGAAACTTGAGTGCTTCTCCAATTTGGTCTAAGAAGATAACTGTAAGTATTTAAGAAACAATCAATTTAAAATACCTGTTTAAATAAAAATATATGCATAAGCATGTCATGGAAGTCCTACCTTCACTGAGTACTTGCTTTGTGGTGAACAATAATTACTGTTAAAATATAGTGGATATATTAATCACTTTGCTGGGGCTGAACCATTTTTCTTATTTGATGTTTAGATAATTTTTTAAAATTAAATAAAGCATGTTGATACTCTACTTAGCAGAGTAAAACTGCAAGATGTGAAATAGTTTTTAATTTTCCATATCTTAATCCTATTCTTCATATTTAAAAATATAAATTCTACTAGTAGTATATACTTGGCAGGCATTTATTACAACAATCTTTAGAACTAATTTCCATGTAGATGTGTTCTCACAGATTGTATTACTTTAAAAAGAGGAAAAGAAGACGGCTAGGAAGAAAAGATTAAGATTAGATCTTATAGATCTCATACAGATGAAAATGAGGCCAAAAGTGGCTCAGATGGTTCCCTGTGTGATCAGTCATGATGTATTATTCTTGTATTTAATGATTCCTAATCAAATTCCTGTTTTCAATGTGGGTGCTGGATTCCTCTGTCCTTTCCTCTCTTGGTCAAATGTTTCTTAACAGAATTTAAGCCACTCCTATTTTGTTATGAAGTGTCAAATGAAAATTCACCCAAGCTCTATTAAAAATCTATAGAAGAATTAAACCCTCCTGACTTCCTTGAATTCTGGATTATAAATTGGCTCACTTGTGTTTAAAAGTCCCTCACCAAAATTAAGAATTACTTTAATTGCTAAAAAAAGCCCTAGAAATCCCTTTTAAGTATCTCAGTAGGTCCTTCTCAGAGAATAAAGTCTGTTCATGAAACAACATATCATAGAATGGTAGGGGTTGGAAGGGACTTCTGGAGTTCAAGTCCAACCCCCCTGCCAGCACAAGAACACCAAGGGCAAGCCACGCAGGAAGACATCCTGTCCGGTCTTGTAAGTCTTCAGAGAAGGAGATTCCACAACCTCTCTGGACAGCCTGTTGCAGGGCTCTGTCACTCACAGTGAAGTTTTTCCTCATGTTGAAGTGGAACTGCCTGTGTTTCAGCTTGTGACCATTATCTCTTGTCCTATCACAGGGCACAAATGAAAAGAGACTGGCCCCTTCTACTTGACACTCATCCTTGTAAACATTAATAAGAAGTTCAGTTTAATAAGAGGTTCAGTTTTCTCTTTTCCAGGCTAAACAGCCCCAGGGATCTCAGCCTTTCCTCATAAGACAGGTGTTCCAGCCCCTTCATCATCTTAGTAGCTCTCTGTTGGACTCTCTCTAGTATTTCCTTGTCCCTCTTGAACTGTGGAGACCAGAACTGAACAAAATACTCAGATGTGGTCTCACTAGTGCAGAGTAGAGGGGGAGGAGAACTTCCTTCGACCTGCTGGCCACTCTCTTCTTTACGCACCCCAGGATACCATTGGCCTTCCTGGCCACAAGGGCACATTGCTGTTCCATGGGTAACTTATTGTCCACCAGGATGTCAAGGTCCCTCTCCATGGGGCTGCTTTCCAGTGGGTCCAACCTGTACCAGTACATGGTGTTGTTCCTCCCCAGGTGTAGGACTCTACACTTATCCTTGTTGAACTTCATTAGGTTTGCTTTTGCCCAGCTCCCCAGTCTGTTCAGATCTTGCTGGATGGCAGCACAGCCTTCTGGTGTATTGGCCACTCCTCACAGTTTAGTATCATCAGCAAACTTATGGAGGATACTCCCTATCCCTTCATCTAGGTCATTGATGAAGATGTTAAATAAGATTAGACCCAGAACTGACCCCTGGGAAACACCACTAGTTACAGGTCACCAGCTAGTCTCTGCACCACTGATCACAACCCTCTGAGCTCTATTGTTCAGCCAGTTCTCAACCCATCTCTGGCTGCTCTTCTAACCCACAATTCCTGAGCTTACCTATGGGGATGTTATTGGAGCCAGTATCAAAAGCCTTGCTGAAGTCAAGGTAGACAACATCCATTGCTCTCCCTGCATCTACCCATTCAGTCACACCATCATAGAAGGCTATCAGATTAGTAAGACATGACTTCCCTTTAGTGAATCCATGCTGTCTACCGTTGGTAACCTTCTTTTCTTCCATGTGCTGAGATATGATCTCCAGAATGAGACGCTTCATTACCTTTCCAGGGATGGAGGTGAGGCTGACTGGTCTGTAATTTCCAGGGTCTTCCTTCTTGCCCTTTTTGAAGACTGGAGTGACATTGTCTTTCTTCCAGTCCTCAGGCACCTCACCTGTTCTCTGTGATATTTCAAAAATAATGGAGAATGGTAGAGCAACAACATCAGCCATCTTACTCAGCACTCGTGGGTCCTACTAGAGTTACTCATGCCTGAAAAATAATGCAGTCTAGTTGTTAGAAAGACCTACAGGTAAAAGATGGTGACTGTTCTAGCACCTCTGGGGAGGTGATATAGGATGTCTTTTCCTTTCTCATCATTAGAAGTTGTGCAGGGTTCAATATCCACTTGCAGGGAGGGAGTCAATGAGCGAACCTCTTAAGTTTATGCTAAATGGTCTCTTTTTCTTACACAAGGTGGGTGATTAGGCAATACCAAAGTCTCTGATAGCAGATGTGATGCAAACTTCACTGTGTGAGGAAACAGAGTTCAAATTCTCATTGTGTGTACAAATACAGAGCTTACATGAAAGTCTTCATGAGTAGAGCTTGGGCTGCACGCATGAGGACCCCTAAGGCAAAAGGTATGATGGAGGAAGAAGAGGCATGTAAAATACACAGCAGGGAACAACTGTTTTCACTTATCCATTCTAAGAACATTTTCACGTCTTTAGTAATCCATAGCTCCTCACAGAAGCCACGATGTATTTGAGAGAAAGAGGTAAGGTAGCTGTCCCTGTGGTAGCTTTGTTCTGCTAGTGGCAAGTTCCACCTGTTTGCAGTTACTTAACTAATTACAAAACTTTCTGAGTAACCTCTCTGTCAACTAATCCAGCTGTACAGTTGTCACTACAAATTTAAAAGATCTATTCAAAGTCCATCAGTGCTTTCGAGGTCTACCTTGCCAAAAGAAATAATCCCTACAGAAGTTATTGTTCTGATCACAGGATCATATGGCCGGCTAGATGCTACCATGTTATTTTTTCTTTTTGCTCTTGGACAGAAAATGTAAAATGAAGTTAGTGTAATAAGCACTGCTCAAGTGAGATTAGGTGCAGTGGTTAGAGCTGAATGGGTAGATGGTAAGCCTGAATTGGATTCAGCTGAATCTGAATTAGCTTCTGCTTTCTATCCTACCTCACCACTCCTTTCCTCTCTCCTACTCCATGCATTCTGTATCTTACTAGACTGTCTAGGTTTTCTTCTTCCAGCTATAAGGGTTAATCTGTCCTAAATGTGGTAAGTATGGGATAATTTCTTTGGAAAGTTTTTCAATATTGTATGGTTTTGGTTGTAAAGCTATAAAGCTTCAAAAAGAGGTAATAAGTCTTCTTATTTGTGCTTGGATTTGTGATCTGGATCTGCCTGAAACTGTCTAACGTGTGTTCTGCAGCTGTTTCTAACAAGGCAGAGAAATTTCTGGCTGTATTGTTTTTCTTGCTTTTGTATCCTATGTCAAATGGCAGATATGAAGTGTATTATAGGACAGAAGACTACACAAGAAAAACTTTGTATCCTAAAGTTTTGGTACTGCTCTTCTGCTAGGCAGAAAAGTTATATTCCAAGTTGTGTGCCTGTATCTTCAATGAAAGATGGTCCTGGTCATTTTGGGTACTGAACTATCTATGTGTGTAGGCAAGTTTTGATTCTTAGTGTGGGCTCTGTAAGATGACTAAAAGTCAGCTCTTTTGCCTGGAAACCATGAACAAATAAGAATTTAATTTTAATTTTCCAAGCACGAGACTTAGTCAGTAGCGCTTTGGTTCAGGAAAGCAAGTTCCCTGTTTCTATGTTGTTTAGTGTGCTATTAAAATAAAAAAAAAATCTCTTAACATTCTTCTTTCCTATATCTCTTGCCTACAACTGAGCATTATTTCTAATGCAGATGCTCCAGATGACTTTATTACTATGTATGCATAAAGCAGGAGTTCTTAGTTCCAGTAGAAAAATATGTATTATGGAGTTACGATTTTAATTTTTAAGATGATTTGCACGTGGACTTTTTTTAATTCAAAAGCATAATACTTACTGAAGTGAGGACTTTTTATTGAAAAAGATACTATTTATATACATATCTAATTGAACTGAAAACATAT
>JANHGN010021115.1:26071-37138 GCA_024605025.1 Megaceryle maxima
GAACTGAAAACATATTCTTCTTGAAGCTTCTTTTCCTAAATGATTTTAAATGTATTTATTTAAATTATTGTGAAATATTTAGAATTTAAATGTAGGAGACCAAATAGAATAATGCATGGAAATAATATATAGATGGATAGTGGAACTTTTAAAAACAATCAGGGCACTTTTAATTATTTTTTATTAATGGAAAATATTTTCCCAAGTTAAATTGGGGAATTGGTTACCTGGCTTGCAGTAGGAACCTGCAAGTGGTGGTACAAATACTGAGGAAAGTACTGAAGCAAAGACTAGCTACATCTTACTCTTGTTGGGGAGATAATGAGCATGTTTGTAAAGGTAATGTTAACTGGAGGTATAGAAAACCTACACTGTTTCCTTGTTAAATGGGAAAGGTATTAGAGACAGCTATGATGATCTTCCTGTTGCTCTAGCACCATCATCTGTGAATTGTCTTAGGTTCCATTTTATGTGTCTTTGTGAAAGCTGCAGTCACCTTTTTTCAATGAAACTTGTCCCTTCTGGCCCTGCAATCTGGTACAGTCAGCTGCTTCCCAGACACGGTACCTCTGACATCAAAACCAAGATTGGAACGTAGCTTTTCAAAATACCACCATGATTGCTCATGTAAAAGCATTCAAATATATACATGTGTGTTTCTATAAGATTATATGGACTGTAAGCACAGACAAAGTCTGCTGACTAGGACTTGGCAGCTAATATTTCTGTGATAAAAAATTACCACTAATTTTTTTGGAAGGTACTAGAAGGGAGAATCTCAGCTTTTGAAAAAAACACAGAAATAGTCCTGTAGGTAGGTGTATCATATATATGACACAGGATGTATTTTTAGCATTATAACCACTTCTGTATGCTTTTTGAAACCCCCAACTAGGCTGATCTGTAGTCAGCACTTGGAATTTGAGATCCTTTAGAACAATGGGTAATGTCTGGCATTTAATAACTTGATCTTTGTTGTAGTGACTGGATTTTATTTTATCTGAAGTAGTTCCAGAGTTCAAAATTAAAAGATACTAAACCAGTAGCTCTGGGTTCTGATGTTGTACATAAGTTAAAATGCTTCTCTTATTCTAGAGTGGGAATGATGAACAACTATATTTGGTGTATCTATTCTTTAGCTACCTCTGTTAAATTACAGAGGTAATTATGCTTCTCAGTTTCTTTGTCATTTTCAAATGGTTTTGATGCATGGATAGTTAATAGTCAATTTATAAAAAAAAAAAAAATGCTGTCACTTTCTAAAATAATATGATTATTTCATTTCAATTTACTTGCTCTCATTTTGGGGGATTTTCACTATTCTGAACAGCTGAATCCTATTTTCTGAAGTGATCATCTTGCAAGAAAAAATTAATATGAGACCAACATCAAACTGATAGAAAGATTGAATGGGTAATATATATCCTCTTATTTTTAATGTGTAGTGTCTTTATGATACCATAGCCTGTGGTGGACAACTTTGACCCATATCTTCCCTTTTAGTTAACCTCCATCAACTATTTAATATAGCTTCACATGTTTGTCATATGAATTCGTAATTAATGCCATTCTATTCTTGATGTTAATATGTTCATTTAAAATGACATAGAAGGAAGGGCACTTAGATCTACAGAGAATTAATTAGCATGTAATTTTCAGTATATCATCTAGTGTTAATTAGCAGTTAAACCATCTTCTGGTGCATGACCTGCTGATTTAAATACAGCATTCTGTTACAGTGGCCCAGGGGGAAAAATGTCTTGAAAGGGTATTCTCTCTAAAATGGAACTTCTCGTTTATCTCTTTCTGTTTCATGTACCAGATCTTTCTTGGCCCTTTCCACAACACAACCCCCCCCCTTTATAGTAAAGTGATAAGTAAGCAGCAATTGTGATATTAATCAAAAAAGATAATGATAGAATTAAGCATGCCAAAGCTACATGCTGCCTGATGGAGGTGGGGTAGATCCATTGTTATAGGAGGGTCACATCCTCTCTGATGGATCTCTGTAGCTGCAGTGACTTCAGTGAATCTTTACTACTTTTTTTTTTTCTAAACACATTAAATTCTACCTCAAGGAACTGTAATATGGGCGAGCTGAGCCATTCCAGAAGTCATCTTCTAGAGTGTCTCTTTAGATAGTTGTAGTGTATATGTTTATATTTCTTTTGAAAATAAATGAAACAAGTACAATATTATAAGCAGAACTATTAAGCTAGGTAGTTAAGATATGTTTTGCTATATCTTCTTTCTTAAGTTGTGAGTGATCCTTCATATTTTTTATTTCATCAGTATAAAAATATCTAAATCTCTATTTTATTGAGCATTTCCATCATCTTGAATACCTTTATTATACTGCTTTTCAGGTCTTATTTTTCTATACAATTCAATTCCCTTGACCTCAGAAGAGTATTTGTTCCTAGTATCCTCTGCTTTATATTATACAGGCTTTACCCTGGTGTGTCATCAAAACTGTTGGTATGAAGTGTTGAGTTTTAGTACTATGAAATTGAACTCTTCCACAGTGATAGAAAACAAGTGACCCTAGTTCTTCAACTAGTGAGTGATTGATGGGGAAACAGAACCAAGCCAGAAGTAAACATCTTGTGCTGCTAATTGTATTTTTGTTGTTTTGGTGGTTGTGTTTTTTTGTTTGTTTGTTTGGCCTTTTTTTTTTTTTTTTGTGGTTTTGTTTTGGTTTTGTGTTGTTTTATTTTCTTTTAATAAAAAATAGTTCTGAATTAGTATAGTGCAAAACGCTATTAGACTGAAAAGGAAATAGTCTCTTGAACACAAGAGATGACTTATCTAGAAAATGTGCAAGTAACAAGTATCTGAAATGAGAAGTCTTAATAACCAAATGAGCAATCCCCTCAGTTATCAACAGAATTGTGCAGATTCCCTTGGTAGAAGTTATCAGACGTGCAATAAATGACAGACACACAGTAAACATGTTTTAAGAGACTGTCTCAGACACTTGCAATTAAATTTCAACCTAAAACAAGGGTGAACTGTAAATTTGCCATCGCCACTATGAATTGGTTTTTCAGGCCAATTATAAATGACTGTAGTCTCTCATTAGGTGGTTAATAACTTAGTGAACTCTTCAGATCCAAATGTATTCTTAGCATATTATTGTATTGTCCAAGAGCTGACTTCAATTCATTCAATGCATTCATTATTCAGTTTTCCTAAAAAAACTGTCAGTATGAATTGATGAAGAATTTAGTGCTGATAGATACATTGCCTGTATTTGTTCTCCACAGGAAGTGTTGAAATTGCATTTGTTAGGATTAATTTCTGACTAAAGATATATGCAACCCAAATTCCTACTACTTTTATAAAATCACTGCCTAATCAAACAGACCAGTCTAAGCTATTAGAAATAAATTTAAGTACTGATGTTTCCTTAAACTGTGACATGTTCAAACACTTCCCTTCCCCCCGCATCTTAAATTGCATTCAAGGTAGAACTGGCCTTTTATATTGAGATCAGAATATAGAATTTGTTTGCAAAACTTTGTGTGGTTTGGTTCTGAAACTGTTTCACATGCTGCATTTCTGGGCTGGTTGCTGCTGAAATCCCTTTAGCATGTTAGAGCAGGAAGGAGCCATCAAAATATAATTATCTATAGGTTACGTCACTCTGGTGTTGTGAGAGTTGTTTAAGGTGAATTAGTTGGACAATGTTGTTGTGGAGTTTTTTGTTTGGTTGTTGTATTCCTCTGAAAGAATTCCGGATATCGGTGTTTTTAGGCATGGCAAAGGAACTGAATGGCTTCATTTTCATTGTGTTTATTAAATTTATCAAGTTTGGACATTTCAGAGTTCTGTGTGAAATTTTTTTTTTTTTGATGGCTGGAAAATAAAGTCTTGGTTCTACCAATTAAAAAAACAAAAAACAAACCAAAAACCCCGCAAACTTTAAAGTACTTTTAAACTTTTATATGCTCAAAACAAGGAGGGTGCAGTGTTTAAAACTGAGACCGTTCTTGCCCTGGGAAGTCTCTTTAAAAAATCAAAAGCAGGGAGTATCTATTTGTATATTGGCATATGTAAATACTAAGCAATTGAGCCCAGCTTTATTTTATGTGCAGGGAAGAAGCATGGATGTTAAAAATATTCAAGTATGTTCAATAACCTGTGGTACTTCTTCCTTAGCACAAAATAAACTTTGATTGCCAGACCCTAATGGATATGTTGAAATATTTTCTGATTATGAAACCCATCTAAAAAAGCTTGGCCCAGAGATTACTGAAATGGTTCTTCCATTGTAATTCACACTTTTTTTTTCCTCTGCAACAATTTCCTGTAACTATTTACAGAATAACGAGTCACTCTTTGCTTGGTGTTCAGAGACTATTATGAACCCTGATTGCAAAATCTTGAGTTCCCACTGTCAGCAAATGTTTCAATAACCAGTTTCTAGGTCATGTTAAAATACTATGATAGTAGCTTCTATTAATCTTTCCCTAACTGTCACATCTTATGGGTTCCCAGCACTGGCATTCATACTGAAAAATGCTTGTATGAGTAAGTGGCACTTTTGCAGAAGCCTGGAAGCATGTAGACCATAATCTGGTGAATGATGAAAAAGGAACAGAGTAAGGTTGGTCCAGTATTTTCTGTTTGTCACCAAAGGCTGAAGCGTTGAGAGCAAGAAAAGAGGAATGTTGCAAAGAAATGTTCTTTGTTGACTGCTTAATGATCCAGAAATGTACTCCTTGCTAAAACTGAAGATACAAGCTTATAACACTTTGGTGTTCATTGTGTCAACAGGGGGCATGTTGAATTCTCTTTGTCTAAATAGGAATACATATATTTCAACAGATTTTGCTGTAGTAATTCTACTTCTTGTGAAGTGTTTCCAGTTAGTGCCTATAACTGAACTACAGCATTCTGAAACAATTGGAAATCCTGTGAAAATGCAGCTGGGAAGTTTGTACCATCTTCTAATATAATAAAAATCCTGACGTGATTAATTACTTAGTGGGTATTATTCCTATCTTTATTTATGATGCTATAGAAGTAATTTATGATGCTATACAAAGACGAGGCAAATTCTAGAGAACATATGCAAATAAAGTATTTTTTATTGTTGTGTAATAAAAACTGCTGTTATTAACTAAACTGGACAATAAATTCTAGGCTCTTTGAAAACATGTTTACATATTTTCTTACTCTAGTAGGAAAAAACTACTCCCTGGGTCCAAAGGTGGTGTTGCAAACCTTTAGGCAGTTTGGAAGAATGTTGGAGTGGGCCTGTGTCTCTTGAAGCTTGCTTTGAGGTTAAACAAATGTAGCTGGGTCAAGCTGTGCTGAAGAGTTTTCAGGGTAGGGATATGACTTGCCCTGCCAGGGGCATGTGATTTGGATGGTACTTATCGACTAAATGCTGCCATTCAAAACCAGGCAAGCCCTGCCACTTCCTTCTAAAGCCATGTCCACTACTGTTTTTCTGGAGTGCCCATTTGAATTATGTTTCTTCCCCAAAATGATGATGTGTTTCCTTTCTTTTCTATAATAAAGAACATTAACTCAGCATCTGATTGAAAAAAATATAAAACTACTAATCTTGAAGTCTGCGCTGTTTAGATTTATCTGTGGTACTTCTGGTTTAAATTAGGACTGATATGAGAAACTGTCTACAATGAAGACACATCTACTTCTGGTCTGTTTGCCAAAGACAGCCTGAAAGACTTCTGGTCTGATGAAAACAGGTCACATTTCATCCCAAAGCAATTGAAATGACAGTTACAAAGTCTGTAAAAAGTTTGTAACAACTCTGCTGACAGATAGTGAAATAAGGAGTACTGTTGCCCAGTAATAGAATAGTCATTACAAGGACAGGGAAATCCATTATGGTCTTCATTGTACAAATCTTGATCAGGTACAGATTCTACCCAGCTCCTCACTGATGCTAGTGAGTACCTTAAATAACAAGTAGTCAAGTGCAATCCCAGATCAGACATTAAAATGAGGGAAAGTAAAGCTACTTTGCCTGTTATAAAATTCTCACCTGTTTTTATACCAGTAATATATTTCAGGAATGCCACATATTCAATTACATGACACAATCATGTACACAGTCTTTTTCTTTAGCAGCTCTTATACCTGCAGATTATTCTTCAGATCTTGATTTTTCTGCTGGCAGATTGTGGATGTCTGGGGCTGGTTATTGGGATTGAAAAAGAGAAATTAGATTGCAGCAAGAGCACTTAGGTGATTGCTCACACTGGGGGCAATGTCAGTGTTAAGGATCCAGTGCATTTCACTCCCTGGCAAATCCCTGACTGTGAACAGAAACTGCCGACTTGCTTATGAAACCCTCCAAAAACTCTGTACCCCAGCCTAAAGGTATCTGATATCATTTCATCCTAGTTCAGAGGATTTCTGAAAGACTTAAATGAAGACAGCTGTTGTCGACAGAGCAGAAACATAGTGTTTGGCTTATGAGGAAGAAAATGATCTACGTTGTTTTCTGTTAAAGTGCCTTATATTCTTAATAATTTGTTTGGACCGGTGCAGTGTTTAATGTTAGTTTAGTGTTTACCTATTGTTAATCTGTTTTTCTAAGAGTAGTAAAACTATCATTGATTCCTCTCTGGTATCTGTGTACTTGGAGTTAACTCACTGAAGGCAATCAAAACTACATGTAAGTTTGTAGGGGCAAAATTGGCCATTCACAGGTAATACAACAGTGGCTGAATGTAGTAAAGTGGGAAAAGCTTCTTCTTCAGAAAACCCTAAGATCAGGTTAGGAACACTTAAATAATACCACCGTGAAAACTCATTCTTTTGTAGTAAGTCCTAGTCTCTTAGGAGACTGATGATTTGACAATATTAATCTCTGATTGTCTAAAATGAGATGGGCCAGCTGTGGTTCATGGATCACTGACAGGCCATGGTGTGGTC
This sequence comes from Megaceryle maxima, assembly GCA_024605025.1. Taxonomy (NCBI): domain Eukaryota; kingdom Metazoa; phylum Chordata; class Aves; order Coraciiformes; family Cerylidae; genus Megaceryle; species Megaceryle maxima. The sequence goes on from JANHGN010021115.1 coordinate 32,987, forward strand.
CATCTGTTATAAAGGGGATTAGGGAAGAATCCATTAATCTTCATGCAACTATGCTTTGCTAGTTGTTTTACGGACTTACAGAACCTTCAGAAATGATTCTTTTTTTCATCTTGCCAATTAAAATAAAGATATCAAGCACTTAGCTGTCCTATGCTGTAATTTCTTTTCTACTAATGTTTTGCAGGAAATTTGACCTTTACTGTTCTGAAATGGGAAGAGGGGAAGCAAGACTGTGAGGGCCAGCCTTGGATTTCAAAATGACTTGGAAAGTTTGAACTAGCTTCTAAGAAAGAGGGAGATATGGGACTCATAAGGTTTTGTAGCCAGGAAAAAGTCAATATTAGAATTTTGTAGATATAACCAAGCATAGAAGAATTCATTACATCTTTTTCCCTTAGAACTGTCCTACTTTGATGCATAAGACAGTAGGATGGTCACATGAGGGGACATGCTGGCTTATGGCTGAGTGTTTGAGAGCACTCCTGGTCAGCAAAGTAGCTCTGCTCTAAAAAGTGGCCTGTATATTAAGTAGTCTAAGATGGTCTTTTAAATACTGTTATCTTCCTATGACATTAACACTGACTAGAAAAGAAGTCACTAAATTATTACAGTTTCCAGTTGTGTTGTTTAAGAATGTAATCCAAACAGAGAGATGTTGACTGCTTCTACTTACTCAACATTGAAATACAAGTCCAGAACTTTGCTCTTAATTTTGCTGGTTGGGACTCGGATATTTTTTCCATTACTTTGATAATGCTTTTTTTCAGTCTTGAAGAGTCTTATATATCTCTGAAATTCTCTATTCTTTTATTTTATTTTTTTCTAAGCTCCTGCAGTTCTAATAAAGTGGTATTGCAAAAATTTGTGTTAAAATTTAAATGACAGGAAAGAAAAATGAGGCAGGAGACAGTGAGGAAATAGGGCAATGGTGAGGGGTTAGAAAGAAAAAAAAAAAAAAAAAAAAAAAAAAAAAAAAGAGGAGATAATATTCTATAAGCCCTTTGTGGCAAGGAAGAGTTCCTGGTATATATTTGTGTAGAGCTGCACACCAGTGGGCCTAATTAATGCCTTTTACTTGACACTTAATAATAATAATTTTAGTATAAGTCTTTAGTAAGAAAGAAAGCAACAATGAACAGAAGAATACAATAATGGAAGGGAAATGCAGAAAATGCAACACAAATACCTCTCCTGAGACAGGATAAATTCTGTTTAAGGCTGTAGGAACTTACTGGGACCAGAGATTGCAGATGTGAGCTACAGCTGAATGATGACAGTTGTAAATTAGGGTACAACATTGTTGGGATGGGGAAGGGCAAAAATTTGCATTCACTTCTGAGATTTGTCCCACCCATTAGGTGGTCTCCTAATGGATTTATTACAAGTGGATCTAAGTTCTGGGAGCTAGTAACGGGCTTCAAGAAAACAGGCTAATGCCTGGGTTTCACTAAAGCCAAGGAGAAAAAAGTATAGCCTGGTTTCTCTGGCTATGTGAAGGTTTAAGAAATAAAATAGGAAGTACTTGCAATGGAGCAGCTGTTCATTGTTCAGTTAAGCATTGTTTTCATACAAATATTGTCCACTTTCAGGTAAAAATTATTTGTGGAATATTTCAGATTTTGTGTACTAGAAGATTTTATATTCAATTGGTAATATAAATTATTTTTCTAGACATTGTTTTACAGACAAATTTATTTTTACACAGTTGTTTTAGGTCATCTGCTTCACTGCTGTGAACTTACCTAGATAAGTTACCAAGTGTCTATCTGAGTAATGGTAGAATTGATGTCTGACCTATGCAAACCAAGGACTTCAGGGCATTTATCTAGTAGGTATCATGGAAGGGGATAACAAACTTCAGAAATGGGGTTTGTTTGTGCAAGATCATTTAAACTCATCTTTTAAAAAAAAGAGTGATATCTGTTCAAATTTCCAGTTTGTGCTAGTGGAGGTATTCACTAGTGACCTCTAGACAGAACTCCAAGGGATTGATGCTTATACATCACTCTCTTTCCTCCATGCAGACACCTTGGAGAAAGAGGTATTAGTTTGGGAGTTACAGTAGAAATTAGTATGGCACTATTACCCTGGGGTCTGAGCATGTTTCACATGCTAAAGTGAAGCATGCCTTGTTAAATTTTTTTTTTTTTTACCTAATCTATGATTTACAGCAGTTAAGATACCTATGATTTTTCTCAGTCTCATTCATTAGGATTTTTAATTTCTTTCTTTTGTTCTTTGTAATGAGAAGACCTAGAGGTAAAAGTATGTGAGAATTTGTTATTCTCCATACTACACCTTTGGAGATTGAGCCAGTAATATTCTACTTAACAGTTTTACATTATCTCATTGACTTCAATGTCTTTATCCTTTTCTTGCACTTTAAGCAAAAAAGACTCAGTCCATTAACATTTAAATTGGAGATACAGATTCCTGATGTAAACTATTTGCAATGACATTAATAGTAGGCACAGCCTATTAGTGTGAGCTCGTGTTAACAACATGGTAATAATCATGACAGAGCTTTTTTTTTTTTTAAAGTTATGGGAATTTCACTGTAGCATATAATTAAATGTGTATGGAATTTTTATTGGTTATAATTAAGATGCATGATCTTTGTTTATTATAGCGTTAGAAAGTACTGTAATAGCTCTGAAAAGCATTGGTTGTCATGTGGCATTGCTTAATTACGGAAAATAATATAACATTTCGGGTTGGGCTGATTAAAGCAATTAGCATGAAGTTATAATCATATGCTATTAAAGTATCTAAAAATATTTACAAGCTTCCTCATAACTATGGGAATTGAACATTAAATGTTACTGTTCTTAAGGATGTGATGCAATGTATATTTATATTTTTGCTGTTTACTATGTTGGAAAAGAAGATATTAATCTATTTGCTACCTATTGGGCAATATTACCAGGAAATTATGTTTGTGCATGTACTTAAAATTTTTTTATCATATCCCTTAGAATCTGAAATTGTGTGCTGGTTTTATCCACAAATGCTTTCCCATTTGTATTTCTCCAATCCATAATATATGATGTAGAAATAGTATCCTTCTTTTGTTATCAGATATAAAGTTCAGGTGCCTAGACTATGGTAAGATTCTTGTCTCCTGTCTCTCCTTCTCTACTTGGGAAATACTGTCACTGAAATCCAGTCTGTGGCACAATAATTATACCCATTTCGATATTTTTCCCTTACTTATTATATGGACAAATATTGGACGTCTGCTCCCTCCTTATGATGTTTTCTGTGTAGATCCTGGAGGTATTCAGCATTTTAGAGTAGCTGGAACCAGAAACAGTACCAGCTAAAAATGTGCAAATCAAAGGGATGGAGGAAATAATGCCTTAAATATTTTTAATTACCATTGTTCTGACATCATCTGTGTTTTGAATCATTGGAGTGCACTTAAGTAAAGCTTCTCTCCACAGCCATACACTATATGAACTCAAGTATTTAAAAATAACACATAAAGAATGAAAGAGCATGTCATTGGCTATACAGGGAGAGACATTTATCTCTGAGCTATTGCATCTTGGAAATAGTTTATTCTTGTTTGCACAGTTTGTCTCATTCCTTCTTTTATCTGCTATTCTAGGGAAGAGGGGAGACCTGATAATAAGAACAGAGCTCTATAAACAGCACTACTGAGCAGGAGGATGTCATCAGCTGTAATAAAAAGGTAATTTTTTATGTCTCAAAATTCTTCCCGCTACTGTACATTATGCATTGAAATATTTCAGTCAATTTTATTTTTTCCTAAAAAAAAAAAAAAATGAGACATTCCTGTCTTATATCTGCTGGTAAGGAAAGTAGAATGATATTGTTTCAGCTGTGAGATGTACCATTTGTTATGGAAAGAGATTAAGTGTGTTTTGCGTTGCTTTTATTTTGTTATGATCATTAATCTTGACTCTTTGCATGAGGGATGGCAATCTTGTGGCAAATTGTGACTTTAATACTTCCCTCAGCAGGTGATGTGATCCCTGAAACTGTGTTAAACTCTGCTGTGCCTTTCTTTAATGTTCCATGTCAGTGTCTTGCTTACCACCAAATCTGTATTTTTTTTTTTTTCTATTTATTTTCTGTTCTTCTCTTTCCAAAACTGGGGAGTCTGTTTTTACATGACAAACATATGCT
>JANHGN010021115.1:42179-53405 GCA_024605025.1 Megaceryle maxima
ATATATGGGTTTTTTTAATTTTTATTTTTATTTTGCCTTACCTCTTCCAAGACAGTGTTTGACTCAGGATAATTAGTCTTGTGTTTTCTAGTCCTTGGCACGTCAGTTGTCCTCCTGCAGGGATGCAGCAAGCCTTGCCTTAGTGATTTTACTACAGGCTTTCTTATTGAGCAGGACTTCCAAAATTGTAGCTCCATGTAGCTTTAACCCATTCTCTTTTTCCTAGCTTTACATTGTTAAGGATTAGTTATGGGGGAAGGAGGGCATATAAAAATAACTCTCTTTTCTTTAAAAGACTGGACTAAAAAGCAAGCAGCTGAGCTGTTTGTGTAGGTGTCAATTTATTAGGACATTTCCTAATATTTGACACCTGCACACCTTCCTGGGTCCCCACATACCCAGAGGTAGGCTGATGAACTTAATGATCTTTGTTCAAGTAAAATATAAACATGTATCTCCAAATACACTAGAAAGAGAAAATGCTGATTTTTCACATTTCTTTTTGTACTATTTTTTCAGTTCACCTCCAGATTCTCTGTTGTGTGATAGTTGTATGTAATGCTTTCTCTTCTGATAGTCAGGCACGACATAGTCATTCCTGAGATAGTAAAGTATCTTTTAATAGGAAAACTGAGGAAATAGCCTCTAATGATTCTTTGCAAGCTGCTATTTCTATCTCTGCAATGGTTGATTTAAGTCTCAGTGGTGGCCAAGAGCCAGGAAAAGAGCAAGACTGCTTTCTAATAGAAAATGTGAATCTTCCTTATGATGTTAAAATAAGGAGTATTGAATAATTTCCGTTGGAGGCAGATAAGATTAGGTTCTGCCCAGGAGTGCTGTTTTCTTCATGATCCCTCACCCAGGATTATGGTGAATTAATATTCCATTTAGTTTACATAGGCAAGGCCATATTTTCATGTCTGTTTTGTTTTATATGACTGTTCTGCTCTGCTTTGTCAGCTGTTGGGGCAGGAGCTGTGCTGGGACCTTATGTGAAGCTGCTTTTCTCCCTTCACAGAGAAAAACTTGTGTGAGGTCTAAGCATGATATCTAATCCCACCAGAACCTATCCTAAGTGCTTCTGGGGCAAATGTAGCACCTGATCTTGCTGAAAGCGTCATCTTGGTTGTGGGCCAGATAGCTGATATTTTGCTCCTATCATACCTCCCTCTATCCTTAAATTAGTTTGAAAAGAAATACTTTCCTTGAAGCTTTGGAAGTTAACATTTTGCTTCATTTTGGCTACTCCTGCTTTGCTTTCTTCCTCTATACATCTTCCCTTGCTTTGATTGTATGAGTTCGTGCGATTGTATATGGAGCAAAACTGAAAGGTAAAATCCTTTCAAACTTACAGTTTCCTACAATTAAAACAATTTACGAGTACAGTACACCAAGAAACAGTGTCATAATACTAATGACTGCTACATCTGGGCTATTAAGTTTAGCATCACAATTTTACTGTAAAGGTAGTGTGAATGTCCAAGTGTCCTAGCATTTGATAGTTTGATTTGGTTCATTGTAGGAGATAAGTGAATTAAAACATGGCTAAATGTTAAACTGAAGAAACTGCATCTGTTCCGAGATTCCTGATTCATGCATTGTACTAGCAGCAGTTCAAAGCTGTGTAATGAATACTGAGACATTAAGTAGGGTTGTGCTTAGGGATGAAAGGCTTGTAGCTGCATAAGCGAGTCCTTTATCTACTTGTTACTGAGAAGTTGGCAGTTTTTTGGCCTTACTTAGACCGTGTAGTTACCTGGCTAAGAAGCTTGTATTAGTGGTAGATGGACTGTGCATAAGATTAAATATAACTCTCTCTAAACTGCAATTAATACAAATCATGTTGTTTTTACGTTATCTAGGTGATTTAAAAATGAAAGTCTGAAATCTGCATTCTTGTCAATGAAACCCCCTAGGCCTGTTCTTGTTCATCCTGGATTTGAGTTCTTACTGTGGAGGAGTGGAATTTTTCTAGGCTTTCAGTTGGGAGCATATTGTACATTTCTGGCTCTGAGACAGGCCAGGTAATAGTATACTGAATTAGACCTCATCCTTGCTGCTGTGTACTGGTGTGGTGAAGAGGACCTCTTCCCTGTGCCAGTATTCCTATGGATTGTTCTGAGCTGAGCATGATGCTTTATATTATTTCTTTTACCTGAGACTCATAATTATTTTTAAACCGAGGAGCTGGACTTCTAATAAAACATTTTCCTGAAAAATTGCCTATAATGCAAATGCACAAGGTAAATATTTTGTCATCTTTCTTATCTTGCATCTATATACGTGTGTGTGGAGAGAGATATCACCACAGTTTAACTGAAGAAAGTGTGCTTCACATGTTGGTCTTGGGTTAAGTACAAGAAGGAGCTCATAATACTCTTTGTCTTTCATAAACATTCTGGAAAAGTTGGGTTTTTCAATAATGAAGTTGGCCATATCATATGTATTTGAAGGTTGTATGTTTTTTTTTTTTTTATCTGTATACCTATGAAAGCTGTTTTGTGAAGTGTTTTTACATGTGGGTTTTCAAGGAGAGTTTGTCTAAATCTGACAGAGGTTGCAGTTCTAACACCATGTGAATTCAATGTGATATTTTTGCTCTAGGCAAAATAACAAATTTTGAGCAAATTTGTTCCAGTGAGAATTTAATACTATTTTCACTAAGAAATGTCCCTATTTTCAGTGTGAATCATACTTGGATCATGCTTCGTTTATTATCTTGTGAAATAGCAGTTCTCAGTCTTCACAAATATTTTGCTTTCATAAAGAAACCAGTGAAAATTCAGCGTCAAAATTTTGGGGCTTCTGTGGAAGTTTCTCAATGTTTCAAGTATGGTGATTTTTTTTTTCTTTTTTTTTTTTAATTTTATTTTTTCTTGTCAAATCTTCAGTGATGACACAATTTTTGATAGGAAGATCATCCTATCAATTGTTGATAAGGGTCATAGTGAGTATAAATCCAGAGTCAGGTTATAAGCTAAGATTTGAACTGCAGATTGTGCAGACTGGACTAAACAAACCTTAGAAACTTGTACCTGCCAGGGATTTGGCCCAATTATTTTGGCTATGGGTAAGAAAACTAATGTTGGTTCTAAATTAGCCAAATGTGAAACACTTTGTATCTATCTCTGTGATAATTTGGGTTTTTGTGTGTTTTACAGTAACAAGTTTAAATCAAATAAAACATTTTTTTTAAATCCTATCTTCCTAAGCTAATGTAATGGGATACCTACTAATTGCTCTGAAGCATCTTATTTAAAGATAAATAACCTTTGCACTGGAAATAAAATGAAAAATTATTTAATTACATGTTGACATGCTAAAAGCACTACTCTGTTTAAATGTTTTATCATCAGTTTTGCTAGGAGGCCTGCAATGACTATTATTAGCAGCGTTTTTGAATTGAAAGATCTACTCCCCATGAATAATGTAAAGTAACAAAAGATGGTGCATCCCAACAAAACATTTTAATGTTGAATATCATTTGAGTGGTGTGTACCTGTTGTTTCCCTCCATGCAATAAGAATTCTCAAAGAATCACCTGCCTTTTTTTTTTTTTCCTGTTTCCTGTTCATGAATCCCAGTATTTCTAGCTCCTTTTGCAATCTTCTTGAAAGTCTTCTCATTTCTTATAGTGCATTTGCCTCCCACTTCTTCCCTGCAAGGTGTTAATCTTTCCCTGTGCTTGTGAAGTAGAAACTTCACATAAGATGTTTACATGCTAATTTTCACTTTCCATGATTCTTCAAATGCTTTTAAAAAATCTGTATCTTTCTGTAGCAATGGTATTCTGAAATTGTTAATACATTTTTAGTCAAAATGCATTGTAGGAAGCAAAAAAGGCATTAAAACTCTTTAAGTGGTCATGGTTATGGAAATAATGTGAACCACTCTTCTATACTGTGCTTGAATGTATGAGAAACTTCTGCAGACTTCTGGGTAGCATGGCCAAATCCTTACCCTCCACAAACAATATATTAATTCTTATAAGAAATGCTCAAGATGCTAAATTACTTTTCGTGAGGAGGGGACAGGATCTTCTCAGTCTGCTCACTTTTTACTGGACTGATACTACATTGTGAACTCAAAGTCATGTGCTTGAAACCAGTATCTGTAATCTGGATTTGTTTTCTTTTTATTTATTTTTTTTTTCCCCCTCTTTTCTCCAGTCTGGTATACCTCGTCTGGTCTAAAACAATAGATACCAATAGTTGCAGAACATGGGACCCGATTCCTCTAGCTCTTGAATGCATCTGGACTTGCATCAGGTTTCCATCTGATGCAGTTAGAGTTCTTGCAGATGAATTCTGGAATACAAGGAGGTGGTGATTCACTGTGGACTAGTAGCTGAATGTGAGGTCTTGAGAGTCTGAGCATGGCTCTACTGAGCAGCTGGGATAGCTGGAGAACAGAGTGACGGCACAGAGATTGGGAGGCAAGAGAGAATTTCGGAGGAATGAGAATGGGGTACTCAGCCTGTTATTTGAAATCTTTTCTTTTTTTCTTTTTTTTTTTTTTTGAAAGCAGCTGCTCCCAAAATTTTCTGCCATGGACCACTTTTGACCTTGCACATCCTTATGGTTTCCTACCAAAATAAGGTTGTTTAACTTTGAACTTCAGCTAAAAAAGCATTCTCTTTTAACATGTTCATTGCTTTACTTTCTGTACTGTGCATTTAAAAAACAACGCTGTATTGTACTGTGTTTCCTAAGGGAAAGACAAATTCTATCCCCAAGAGAGGAATATCAAGGCCTGGCAGAGGATTGATACTGATGGTAGTGACAGACCTCCTGGACTCTATTCTGTCATCTGTAATGTGGGGCTTTTCTTTGTTTAAAGACAGTTACATGAGAACTGAATGCAATACTTCCATTACCACAAGTTTTGTTACCGCTTCAGTTGTGCTCAGCTTGTAAACTGTGGTGGCCACAGAGATTGTGGCCTGTGGGTCCTGGCCCTGCCGGCCTGGTACTGCACCTGTCTTGGGTGAAAACCAAGTGAAAGCAACAGATTTTTTTTGTCTTTGAGTGTTCGGTTTGGTTTGGTTTTGTTTTTTGTTTGTTTAGTTTGTTTGTTTTTGTTTTTTAATCCCCCTTACTTTAACTCTTACGGTGGCCTTGTGAGACTAATGAATTATGTATTACTGCTTGATTTCTATTGTATGCTTATCTGCATCAGCTAGGGTAGTTCTGCAGGAGCTGGCTGTTCTTTGGCAGGTCCTGCCCACCGGGGACTTGCTGACCGGGCACAGCTCTGCCTGAGGCCCAGGCCAGCCATGCTGGGATATGGCCCCCAGCCAGACTTGATGGCTCCCAGATTCCCAGTGTTCCTGAAGGCCGGGACTGCTGTGCTGAATGAAAGGTGGTTGTCTTCCCTCACGGGCATCTTTACCATCCAGTTATATATGCTGTTGGTTTATATATGGCTGTGTTTGTGTTTTTCTACAGCCAGTTGCCTGCTTAGAAAATGTAAATATTTTGGACACAAGGCTTTATAATGTTTTATGTAGTTGCTCACCAAAAGGTATGCTCTGTATTTTTCTAGCACTTGTGCAAAATGCATATATAACATTTTTTTTTCTTTAAAGTAGAGTATTTTCCCTAAGGAGTTAACTAATATCTCTGAAGCATTTTGAGGTTAAGACTTGAGAAGCCTTCAATGTATGTCCCTGATTTTCTGACTCTATTGCTTATTTGTTTAGTCTGATGGGAATAGGCTTTGTCTACTGTGCTTGAAGAAGAAAAGAAGATTTTTGTGCTCCTGGGAGGTGAAGGCAGTTTTCATTGGCATTTTAGTGAAATATTAAAGGCAAAGCAGATTTGGAGGGACAAGTTGCAAAGGCTGTCACAGTGATCAGAGAAGCACTGGAGTGAGGAAAGGGACAGCTAAATGTGTAGGTGGAGAGTCGGTCCATTTGTGCAAAGGTATGAGTAACTGAGGTTATGAATTGGTTGCAGATCGGAGCTGGCAAGCAAGAAAAGTGGAACAAAATTATATTGACAACCCTGTGTTGTCTAAAGACCACTACAAGACCATTAGTATTGCTGCGTAGCCAGCAGGGAGGCCCTGTCAGTGTGAGATTTTACTTAGGCAACTGGTATTGATTTTTGGTATGCTGCCAGGATGTAGGAAGGAAAAGAATTTCTGCCCTGCCTCCCACCCCATGTCCATATGCATGGCCACAAAGCAGTGTTCCTGGTGCTGGGATGTAGAGTTGAGAGTGGCTGTGTTCTACAGTGACTCTGACATTATTGGGGGGACAAAATTAATTCTTTGAATTGCCCTTCAGACTTCTTGCCCTGTCTTTGCTCATCTCCCCTCCTCTCTTCACTGTTCTAAAAAGCAGAGTTAAGGATCCAGCTCACGTCGTGATGGCTTGAAACATCATGTATGGCAAAAACTCTCTTCCCCCCTCCTTTTTTTATTTGTTTGTTTTTTGTTGTTTGTTCATCTATCTGGATTAATTTTGAATGACTTTTTAGTGTCTCTGGTCACCCAAAATGATAGTCCTTGTGCTTGCTCACAGAGAAGCAGCAGCCACATCTGTGAGGGCTGTAGCTCTCCCTCAGGGTCATTTTGGGTGCCATAGAGCTCCTGGCAGGATCCGGGGAGAAACTTTATGGCAGTTCAGGGAGAAATTCTGAGGATTCAAGCCTCCTTAAATTTCTGGCCAAGCTCTGATCCAGATGTTGCTAAATAAAGCTGTTAGTAGTACTTCTGTACTTTCTGTTCTAGTGAAAAAGTGATTAGGAGCTGAAATGGGCCATGAAACAGCTATCGGGCTGGGTAACGCTCTTGTTCTTGGGTCTCACTTGAAGTGGTAACCTAAAGGAGAATAGCTTAGTATTCTAATGACTGCTTTTCCTCTTCCTCCTCTGCAGTGGAGGCGTGCCAGTACTAGTTGATTATGTATTTACAAGTGCCCAATTTAACATAATTTCAATGGGTTTATTTCCCTACTTCCTTAGATGAAGCTTGGCAAAGAGAACTTTCTGTCAAGGTAAAAAACTTGCATGATCTACACTCTGCTTGTAATAGATGTACAGAGCCTGACCTGGTCTTAAATCACATAGGATCTTTCCTCTAGACTTAAGCTAGCTCCTGGTATATTGTTATTAATATACTCCTTTAGCAGAGAAAATAAATCTGTTAGAAATATGTTTTTCTTCATTCTATTGCATGTACAATAAACACTCTGCTAAGAGTGACTTTAAAATTTACATACCCACACACAGGAAATTGAGACTGCTGAATTGTTAGAGAAGAAAGTGCTAAAATAGAACAGTGCTGTTTAACTGAGTTAAATATCCAGTGGTAGTTCACAGAATCACAGGATGTTAGGGGCTAGAAGGGCCATGGAAAGATCATCTAGTCCAACCCCTCTGCCAGGGCAGGATCACCTAGAGTAGGTCATACAGGAATGTGTCCATGCAGGTTTTGAAAGTCTCCAGAGGAGGAGACTCCACAACCTCTCTGGGCAGCCTGTTCCAGTGCTCAGTCAGCCTCAAAGTGAAAAAGTTTTTCCTAATATTTTTGTGGAACATCCTATTTTCCAGTTTACATCCACTGCCCCTTGTCCTATCACTGGACCTATCTGACGAGAGCCTGGCTCTGTCCTGACACCCGTTATATATTTATAAACATTAATGAGGTCACCTCTCAGTCTCCTCCAAGCTAAAGAGACCCATCTCCTTCAGCCTTTCCTCATAAGGGATATGTTCCACTCCCTTGATCATCTCTGTGGCTCTAAGTTCAGCTAGTTCATCCCTGTTCATCTATGTCCTTACCTTTTTTCATGTTCTGAAGCCTACTTAAATGTTCTGTTATTTGTTTGACAAGACGTTCTTATTATGGAGGGTAGATCTGAACATTGCGTGTTTCCAAGAGGATAAAATGAAATTCTTTTGGGAATTTGGCCCTTTAATTATGGGTAATTTTCAACCCAATTCATTTTGAACATTGATACACCAGATTAAATGTCAAAATTGATAGTGGTCAATTCTGTTCACATTTCAAATTTTGTGTTGTCTTGAGGTACAGGCAGTTGTACAACAGAAATCAAGGTCTTACCTTATTCTTTTTCCTTGTGTCTCTCTCCAGGACCTATTTATGTTCTCTCTTGCTTGACTTTAATCCTGAAATGGAAATCATTTGATACTGTGCTGGGTTGAGTCACCAAGAAATACCCTTGCTTGTCTGTGGAGGCCCCTTATTGCAGAACAACATGAGCAATTTCAGATTACAGTTTATTCACCTAGGTCTGGCAAGATCTGGAGTGTACAGTACTGTATTTAACTTTACTGTTCAATAATTTAATTTTTTTCTCCCTTCCCCCCATGATAACCTAATCTCTTCCTGAGCTCTGTCTAGTTAGGCTACAAAGTAATCAAAAAGGCTACTGTTTTTTATTTGCTGCAGAGAAGCTGATGCAATATAAATAACAATTTGTAACACAGTGTGTAGCAATGGTTTTATAAGATATAAGGTCTGTTTTCTTTAAAAATTTAGGTGCTTTATGAAGACCTGTTAACATAATAGAAAAAATTTCTAATGCATTTTGCAAGAAAGTTCATGTAATTTGTGAGCATGCCTGATTGTTAATCTTGCTTTTGAAAAACATCTACATCAATGGTGCCATTTATTTCTTCTAGTAATGATTTCATATAAATAAATAACTTGAAAATTAATTTTTTTAGCATATAATTAATTTTTAAGTTTGCTGAAACAGTTTTGCACATCAGAAATCTTTCCTTCTGTCCTTAACGTACGCATGCATGTAGTCTAGTCGCCCTTCTGAAACCTTGCACTTGAATTTTGGACTGAGGACCATAAATTCCTTAAGCTGAGTGCAGTCTCTTGCCTTTATGCAGACACATTCACTAAATTTAGAAATATATACAACAATTTCAGGAAATGCTATGTAGAATCCTTACTTTACAACATTAGCTGACAAGTAAGTACCCTCTTGCAAGCTAGAAAGATGGGTGGTGTTTTCCTCTCTGCTGTTTGATAGCAAATGATTACAGATAAGCTGTAGAGAGATCCATTTATTCACAAGGACTTTGTCTTGCAGCTGAAAGTAACATTACCAATTCAGAAAGCTCTCTGTGTATGGCAATCAATTTTAACTCTCCCTCTCTGCTGATAATGGAAGCTTCTGTCTCACCTCCAGTCTGACTAGTGCAAGCTGCCTCTTCAGCACGTTCTGAGCTTGACATAGTTGTATAAGTCACTTTATGGTAACAAAAGATATTGTTAGGCTGGTGAGCAGAAAGGAATAAATACAGAAGTGTCAAGCTGCCTTCAGTTATATCTATTTATTACCCTATATGTATTCGCACAGTATTTCATAAAACTCCACTAAGATTTTAATCGAGTTATATGTGTTGGGAGAGGGAGAAAGTGTTGTAGGCACCATGTTAACTAAATCTCATGCACACTACAGTTCAGAATGCAAATTAAGGAGACCTTTGTTCTAAAACTGCCATCATTTAGCACACAAGCCAGTGTGAGAAAGCTTGTATTTCTCTAGGACTTTGTATGCTACTAAATACAGGGTGACATAAACACAGGCAAGTGATTCCACTAGAGGGTATTGGCACACTATATATGGCAGTGCATTATAGATAATACCTAACAAACCTCATTTATTATGCCTTTATATGTGACCTTTAAAAGTTCTTTCTCTTGTAAGGTCCATGTTACCCAGAACCTCTTCTATTTTCTGGTAGCAAATGCGTGCCTAATCCCAGCTCAATTGCTGTTAGGAGGACAAATAGGTGCTCACCATCAAATTATCAAATGGCTCATGCCCAAATGGTGATTGAAATATTGATGTAGTCAGAAAACTTCTAAGGAGACTGAATGTCAGTCGAGCAACATGAGGACTTGCCCCTTCCTTGCCCAATGGCTTTAAGGAGAGGGATAAGAGGGTTCAAATTCTTCTGTCTGAGCATTTCCAAAAAGCATCTGTCCTAGAGGCAAGAGGGAAAGATGCACAGCAAAGGAGTTTCTGTTTTTAATAACATCCAATAAGCTCATTGCTATCAAGACTTTTAAAACAAACCTAGGACTGGACCTTTTAATTTGTAGTACAAGGCTGGTTTAATCTGGAGAAGAATTTGAAGAATTTGTATAGGTTGTTCAGAGAAATGTTGTGTCATATTATAATTCTAAAAGTATTGCTTCTGGATATAAAATGTTTATTATCTCATTTATGATTGCTATGAACTGTTTGTGGTTTTACTCCTAAATTAATAGGAAGAGAGAGGGAAAGTGTGTAGCATGTATGTAGGAGTGAAAATATCAAGTGCTTCTTATGGGCCTTATTCAAAGTGCCCTCGAGTCACTAGAAAAGTCCATGTGGTTTCCAATAGAAAACAAACAAAAAACCCAATAAACTACTCCCTTTGTGGAAAATACCAAGAAAACAAAATATTAGCTGCACTCAGCTGAAATTACTTTCAGTGTTCCAAGTAATTCTGATTACTGCTAATGTTTCCCAAATACCTTTATTTGGTTTTGTACTTGCCTTGAAAAATTTAAGGCCTTGGGGAAGAGAGCTGTCTCTTTATTTGTTATGCATAATAAGTGGTGATTCAACTATGTAAATTTTTCATTAAGATATATGTATGTAAGCATATATATATATATATATATTAATGTCTGTATGCTCCAGGTTATGTGAGGGGCTGGGTCATATCAGTCACAGATAGAATTTTCTGACTGATATCACAAAGGTCAAGACTGGACACATCTGCCCTTCTGGTAACAAGCATAATTGTGGATATGAAGAAGGCTCACCAAAATACACTGATCCCTAAAGCAGTGCTGTTTATCCCTGGTAATAAAAATGGATAAAATGAGCCATGACAGTGAAAACAAAAACAGTTGTTACCTTGTTCATATTACAAACACTATTGTTTTTCTTTCCCATGATAACCCACTGGATTGGAGAATTGATGATAATGCATATGAGCACGTCAGAAGAATTTTATTGAGAAAGCCCTTTATGTAATATCTATTTTTATTCAAATTGGAGATTGAGGGATCAAGTAATGGGATGAGATGTTCAAGGATTGATCTGTAAGAAATCATTTTATTGTTGTAGTCATTAATGAAAATGTTCTCCTTAAATATTCAAACAACTACAGCAGTATTAAAAATTAATCTATATACTGCATACAAATAACTTGCAAGTGTGGTGTTTTTTTGGGGTTTTTTTGG
>JANHGN010021115.1:53420-76049 GCA_024605025.1 Megaceryle maxima
TTTTGTGGGGGTTTTTTTGGTCTTTCTTTTTGGTGGTGTTCTGTTGTTGTGTTTTGGGTTTTTTTTCTTGTAGCATTGATAGTATTGTTTGAATAATTTATTTTACATTTATTGAAAGGTAAAAACTGCTTAGGTTTTCTGGTTCTTCTCCTTCCAAAACAGGGTTTTACAGTAATGTGTGGTTTCTAGTGCAAAGAAGTATTTCCTCTTCTTTTGGATATTTTCAGATATGTAAACTTCAACATAACTTTAAAAAATAACATGTAATTTTATATAGGCCTTTGTTAGTGTCATTTAGCTAACATGCCTGTTTTATATCAATTATTACTTCCAAATATCTTTCAGTAAAATTACTTATATAATTTCCTTCATATTTTATACCTGGTTTCCCATTAAATGGTCCAGCTCAGCTTTTCCTGCATTGAATACCACTTGTTATTGTCTGTCTGCATTTCTGATTTCTCAGTTTCTGGTTTATTTCTTATTTCTGTCATCATGGACTTATCTCTACACATCATTATTTCTGTAATTACTTTTTAATACAAAAATATTTACAGCTTTATTTAACATATTTGCTACAATTGCTCTAAAATTAATAATTTAGCACAGGACCAATCGCCTTCAGATTCTTTAAATATACTATGTTATCCCTTTTAATGTGTAATTTTGAGATGTCTCAGCTAGGCTGCTGGAATGTTGATATCTAATAGTATTTTGGGGGAAAGCTTTTTAGCTCTGGATATATTTACATCTCTTTCCTAATTCTCAGATGAAATTTTATTGTCACACTGAGAAACATCTTAAATTTTTCATATTAACTTCTGCTACTAAAAATGCAGGAAGTTTACTGATAAATTAACCCTTATTCCCACTGTAAAGTAAGGTGAATAATCAAATAATAGAAACAAAGTTGTATCTTCCAGCAAGTGTCCTGAGAATACAGGGTTCTTGCATTTGCATTTCTTTATCCAAACATTGGTAGCATCAGCAATTTAGCATTTCCATTCTGCATGACAATATCTTACCACTAAAAAACTTCCTGAATATCACAGTAATGGACTCAGGAAGGTGATTGGGGCTGATGAAATTTTTTTTTTTTTTGAGTTGGTGGTATTTTTGCAGAACTTTAAGGAAATTATGGGATTAATGAATTTTTTTTTTTAATACTCTGAATTGTTGTACCCTCAGCAATTGCCTCATATTGATACTCAGATGTAACACATCTCTTTCTCAAGGCGATGTTTAGGTTTATGAATTAACAGCAATATAAAAATGCATCCTTTTTTTAGAAATAAATAGCTTTTCAGTACCCATTTCCAGAACTTGCCTTAGTAAAACAACTGAAAATGGAAGTTGAGAAATACTCTTATTTTCACTCAGCATCACATGTCCATTTACTCTGGAGATATGAAAGACTTCTGATTTCTAGAGATTCTATTTTTTTGGTTAATTGACTTGGCATCACCAGCCATGTAATGATATTACTTATACTATCAACTGCTGTGATTCTGCCAGACTGAAGATACAAATTAGTGCTGGACTGGGTGTGCTTTTCTTGTTAAGCAAGTATTTCTGTGGGTCTGTCTCACTATGCAGATATATAAATAATGTATTCCAGGAAAACATACAGTAGAATTCAGAAATTCATACTGTACATGTCATTGTTTATTTTACTAATTTTTTCTTAAGGGTTAAAAGCAACTTTTTAAATCCAAGTTTTGTAATCCTAATTTTCAATTAAAAAAACTATATGTAACTTTAGTATGCAACCATCTATGCTACTAACTTCCCTTTCAGTTTCAAACATTATTTCCTTCTGTGCTTTGTGACTGTAGTATTATGTTTCCCCATACAGTTCTTTTTCCTCATCTCATTGGTGATAGAATATATTCTGTGTATGTTTGTAAAACATTTTGAGCTGGATACTATCATACATGACAGTAAAATTTGTCAGATAATAAACAAGTTGCTTCACTACCTCCAATAAGATCTTTTATATAGTATATGAAACACTGCTACACAAGTTAAAGCATACTAGAACAAAGAATCACAGAATGGTAGGGCTTGGAAGGGACCACTAGAGATCATCTAGTTCAACATCCCTGCCAAAGCAGGTTCACCTACGGCAGGTTGCAAAAAACGTGTACAGATAGGTTTTGAAAATATCCAGAGAAGGAGACTCACCAACCTCTCTGGGCAGCTTGTTCCAGTGCTCCATCACCCTGATGTTGAGGTGGAACTTCCCATGTTCTAGTTTTGTGCCCATTGCCCCTTGTCCTGTTGCTGGGCACCACTGAAAAGAGACTGGCCCCATCAATATAT
Source organism: Megaceryle maxima (assembly GCA_024605025.1). Taxonomy (NCBI): domain Eukaryota; kingdom Metazoa; phylum Chordata; class Aves; order Coraciiformes; family Cerylidae; genus Megaceryle; species Megaceryle maxima. Next base: position 55,743 of record JANHGN010021115.1, read on the forward strand.
ATATGGGATAAGAAATACATGAGAATAGTAAATATGAAATACATAGGAAAGATACATGTAAAAGCAAAATAAACACACACAAAACCCTCCAAACCCCAAATCAAATTAGTTTTCTCAAATGAAGCTATTGGTATTTCTGTTATAGCCTAAAATAAAATGCAATCTTTATGTGTAAATATCTACAACCGAAAAAAAATTAGTATATTCAAAATACTGGTGATACCTCCTTTTTAAAAAGCTTCCAAAATGTTCTATCTTTTGAAAAATATATTTATCTAAACTCTGTATATACTTGAGATGCTTGAGAGGTTGGTGTTTTGTGTTTGTTTTTGTGTGGTGGTTCCCCCCCCGCCCCGTTTGGTTTGTTGGTTTTTGTTTGTTTGTTTGTTTTCTTTTTTTTTGTTTGTGGTTTCATTTTTGTTTGTTTGCTTGGGTTGTCTTTGTTATGTGTATTGCTGTTATTTTTCCCCTCTCTCCCAAGTTCCAATGCCCACATTTTGTGTAGACAAGGCTACTTTTATATAAAAGTGTTTTTTGGCATATAGCCTCTTGAAGCTTCTTTAGAAGGTCAAAGTAAGTGGAAAACCTTTTGCTTATACTCATAGAAGCCACTCAAGTATGCATTTAAGTCAAAGCAAGCCAGATGTTTGTGAATACATATTTTAGATGTTCTTTTTTGGGATATTCTGCAGCAAGAGCACCTGTCCTGCCAAATAAAAACATTACATAGGAAAGAAGTGGCACTTGTGCTGTTTCAAGCATTTTAAAGCAGATAACTATCACTTAACTAAGCAACATCTGTGGCACAGGAGAATTTTGAGATCATGCTGCTTATTGGGCTTGCTTAATCATGTCTGTGTCTGCTATAGAATAGCTTGTCTGCCTGGTGCCATGAAAAGATGTTTCAGTGACTTTGGGAAGTGGGATGTAAACTACAGTTTTGCTTATAGAGCTGAGATATTTAACACAGCCTCTTCTTAGGACAAAGAATACAGGGATCACAGCAGCAAAGTCTTTTATGTGTGTTTTATCTCCAGAGGTGAAGATGTGTTTGCATTCCTCTCTTTGCATGCTTGACTTGGAATTTGTAGGAATTACTCCAGTAGCTCCATCATATTGCATTTGCTGATCTGTAGGATTGGAAGATGAACGTTTCCAGGTTAAGGAATTACATTTTATTAATAGGAAAATTCACTTACCTAGGGTACAGGATTCTTCCAGTTTTTGTGAATTGTTGTACAGCAAGCTAAAACTTTCTTATTGACAACAATCAGATGTACAGTTGGTAGTTCTGACCTTCTGTGAAGGTCTGTGAACAAGGATTACAGCAGATACCGCAAATAAACTCCTTGGTCCTTCAATACCACTCCGTCTTCCATTTACCCAAAGAGTATGAAGAAAAGTGGATATCCCATGACATTATTTTCCTTCCATCTAAAAAATGTCTTTATATATGCAGTATATTTCTGTAGAGGATACAAACTCTTCTGAAACCAAGCATCAATCATTTTAATTTAGTTGTGTGATGTGTAACTCAAATCTTTAATTTAAGATCAATTTGCAGTTGTATTTTGCTTAACAGTAGGATGCTTTTTCCTTTCTATGAAAGTATTCACATTATAAATAGTTTGTATAAATGATATTAATGCATACAATTGGTTTGGGTTTGTAGTTAGATTGTTTCCAAAATGATAGTGGCGTGTTTGCTTTTATCAGGGCTTTTATCCAGCTGACCTCTAGATTATCTGAACTGTTTATATATTTGTTTATTGGCTATAAATGGATAAAGGTATAAATGTTATCATCAAACTATGAAGCTTTTGGCTCTGAAGTCCTAGTAAGGACCAAAAGTGTGGTGAGATGTACTTTGTTTTTGACTCGGGAAACTTGAAGTTAATTGCTCTACTAGAAGCATATGGTGTGATTTGCTTTATTTCAGTACTATAAAATAAGAATTAATCTTAAATGTATTCCTAATACCCTAAGGCTTGCAGTAGAGAAATACCAGTAGGATTGTTGGTACTGCATTGCTAAGATGTCTATTTTTCTGTTGTAATTCTGTTGTGCCTCGAAAGTAAGTAGCCTTGAATTATATAAACATTAGGAATACTTAATCTGTAAAGAGATGCTACAAACCTCATTTTGCTATGCTCTGAGTTGAGCAGCTGGCCCGTAGAAACAGCTATGTGAAAATGAGTGTCCAAAAGAAATACTAAACCGTCTAATTTGTGGTCCTTGGAAGGAGTGGATATTTAAGTCAGAGGGAGGATCTGATCTCTGCTCATTGTTACTGAGCTACTCAATTACTAAAAATGGAGGAAAAACTGACCCCTTCTCAATTACTTGAGTTATTACACATAACAGCGTCATACTTAAGGTGCTGTAGTGATATTTAATAGTTTGGAGATTGTTTTTTTGTTTGTTTGGCTTTGTTTAGTTTTTTTTTTTTTTTGGTTGGTTGGTTTTGTTCTGTTTGGTTTTTGGTTTTGCTTTTTTGTTTGTTTGCTTTTTTGAAAAGCTTTCGTTTTAAAATAGTTGTTTTAAACATGTCCCTTTAAGGGAATTCAGAATTGAAATCAAATAGACTAACGTGTTTCACATTGTGTTGTTACAGTTTTTTTTAAAGTATCAGACTTTTTAAAAATACATAATTAACCTTTACCAGTGATAAACTGAGCACTGCAATATTGAGAACCTGAATATAAACAGTGGAATTAAATTTATTAATTTTCATTGTCTAGCTTAAGAAATATGCAGAAATGGAAGATCATAAATAGAAGGAAAAGGTTTGTTTTCTTTCTTTCACTTTGATTTATTGGAAGAAAATTTAGACCAACTAATATGTTACAAGAGAAGTCTGGTATAATAAATAAAAAGGTTACAATTCTGGAACAGCAATTTCCTTATTTAATACTGCTAATGGGAAAAGTTAGAGATATTAATTTGTCAATTACATTTGAAATGCATTAACTAGACACAAATAGATCAGTCAGAATAGACACTGAATAGCTCATTACCCTTGCAAATACTGCACTACAACCCTAACTAGTAGATACATGTTTTCAGTAAAAAGCAACAAGCAATTTAAAATTTACTCTGAAAATTCTAACACATCATAAGCCTTCTTGGGTAGTTACAGATGCATTCCTTTGTTTTTACTTTTTTTCTTTTTCCCTGATTAAGCAGGTGAAATGAAGAAATTCATCTGAACCACTCTGAGGTGTATCTACCCTGATGTAATTATTTTTTAGAAATACTGCTATCAAATAATCACTTCAAGAAACTAAGATGTTAAAGGTAACGGTTTCCAATGTAGGTTTTTCTTGTAAATGCTCTCATGTGCAGCTGTTATTGCCCAAGAGGTCAACTGAGCCCACTTTTCTGTTGTTATCCCCATATTGTATAAATTATATTCTAAAACATTCAGTACTACTGAAGTGGGATGGTTTGTGTTTTTAGTTTGGTTTTGTTTGTTTGCTTGTTCTGGGTTTTGTGGTTTGGGTTGGTTGGTTTGTTTGTTTGTTTTTTTGGTGGGGATGTATTTGTGTGTGTTAGCTGTTTGTGGGTTTTTTTTGGTCTGCACCCTTTTGGGAGGGTTCATATAGCTCCCTAGCCCGACAAGTATGTTGTTGCATACAGTACATCAAGAGGCCTCAGGCTTTGTACTGAATTTGCAAGGCCTCTGGGATGAGGCTTGTTGCACTTTCAACCAGCTTGTTATGACCTATCTTGAGCCTTCTGTATGCTTGAAACTGCTGTAACAGCAGCATTTCTAATGACCTAAATTTATTTTTACTAATATCTGTATTGTACAGCAACAGTGTTTTCAGAAAGATAGCAGGGACAAGTAGTAATTCTGCATAGAACAAGGTATTCAGGATTCCAACATAACGGTGTAGCACAGAGAAAACAGCCTGGTGGGACAGCACAAGCCTTGGAGGCGGGGACACAGGGTGCCCCACAGTACACAGGAGTACAGACATGGGATGATGAGAGGTGGCACGCAAATGGGCACCAGAGACTCCATGGCTTTAGGTGACTCAGCAGTGGTTAAAGAATTACAGACTTAGAAGTTGGGTTAAAATGATATTGGGGCAGCAAAGAGAGAGAAGAACAAGTAGCTTGTATGCAAAGTCCACTGTATACAGTAAATCTGAACCATTGCCCAGTGATTATTTCAGCTACCAGACAAACCAGGCAGCATGATGGTCAGAAATGAAGGTGCCAACTGAGATGAATTAGGTGTATAAGAGACTTAAGTAAGGTCTCTATCAATGCCACTATTTCAATTGGTGTATTGGGGCACAAAATATTTCTTTTCTTTTTTAAATTTACCTTTAGATTTATGGCCTTTAGGCTTTTAGGAACTAACCCACCAACTGAAGACTAAGTCCCGGAGAACAATAGAATTGGAAATATACTTTTCTTCTTGGTATTATTAAGGGCCTTTTTTTCCCTTGTGTTTGGAATTAAGATTTTGATGACTTCACTGAGTCAGTAAATAATACAAATTTGGATATGTTCCTTTTTTATAGCATGAGTCTTCTTGCTGGTAATAAAAATAAGACTCTTGTAAACCTTTTTACCAGCAGGCAGGTAGGCAATTTTAATCAGTGTATACATATTCACTATATAGAGGTTGGTGCAAAATTGATAATGCAAATAATTAAATTAACAGAAAGTCATAGGAGCCCTGAAAGGGATTCTGAGCAAAAAGATCCTGTCTGGTTTCAAATGGAGTCTTACTGGAAACATTAACCTCCAACTTCTCTTAAATGCATTGGTCTGTGAGGAGGGAGGCAGAAAGAGGAGTCTAGACCTGGGTAAAAAGGTGGAAACCTATAGTTTAAAATAAAATTTATGCACTGCTTACTGTTAAGCTTTCTCCAGTATTCTGCTTTGATGTTGGTCAATGAGAAAATTTTCATATTTTATCCAAGTTGCAGAAGAAACATGCATTAAAAGAAAATCTTTACTGGTGCTTTTGTGGCCTTCAGTTAATTGCAGCAAATGTTTACTCATGTATATTTCTTTTTGGGGTACCTACATTTAACTTTCAGACAGGTATTATCTCCATCGATGATGTGATAGTGTTTAATTAAGATACCTTGCAATGTGACATGTTTAATAATATAATACTAATTCCTTTAGTTGTTCCCTACCAGTGTTCATGTGAAAATTTAGATATAAAGTTTGATCCATGTGAAATTTTTGCTTCAAAACCAGTAATCAAGCAAAATTCAGCAAGTATGCTGCATTGCCACAACTGTGATATTGACTTTCTTTTTGAAAAAAAGAAGCATATGTAAGAAATCACACAGCTTTTCTGGAGAAACTAAGACAAGCTTCCTTTTACCCTTCATTGTCATCTGGTTTTGAGAGAGAGAAGAATCTTAAGGTGTTTTGATTTGAAAGCTGATTTGATTTGAGCTCAGGGTTAAAATGAAAAACTGATATAAAAGTTTGTAGCTTCATGTTACAAGAGATTTTTATCATGAATTTCCAAGTTAAAAACTTCCATCCATTACAGGATTTGGAAATTCTCATGCATATATATATTTTGTTTTCTCTGGAGCTGTGTCATTAAATAATACCTTCCCTCTACTGCTGTGTTTCAGTGCAGGTATGCATTTTGCTTGAGCCTTTATCATTGTAGCCTTGTCACTGTGTTAGGGAAAGGGGCTAGGTATGTTATGAACCCTTTTATTATTATTTTTAGTGTTTACATATAAACTACTTCTAGGGATTGACATCAAAGAACAAATTTGGTATACACACTATAGAACTTTAAAAAAACCCCACAAGCTTTTTTGATTGTCTTCTGAAACAATGATACCTCTCAAAACAAATTCCAGCTAGTCTGCTCTATGCATGCACATCTCTGTTTTCCACAATAACTGATATTCAAAGGAGCATCTCTGAAAGAAGAAAAAGTGCTGGCATTAATGCTGTTCAGAAATAATAATTTCATTTGGTAGAAAGAGGACAGAAATGCAAGTGCTGTTGATAGATGGAAACCCTTTGGACAAAGTAGGTGTTTTCCTTTCTGCCTTCTTCAGGGTCTTCTGGAAGTCCATCTGCATCACTGATTTCTGATCATGGCCTGCAGGGAAACACCCTTTTTGCAATTTGTGCAATAGGACTGTGAAGCGGTGAAGTTAGGAGGAGACAGTTTAATCCCTCAGCAAGATGAGATGTTCCAGACAATATCTGATTTGTTTCCAGGGCATTTTTGGTGCAATCTGACAACCTCTCAGATACCAGCAGTGTTCTGAGTTGTGGCTAATGGACCTTGCACCTGGAAAAGCAACACTGGCCCCTGAGCTTTTCTTTTTATGGCTAAGTCATAAATGAAGTATTTTGTTCTCGAATAGGAAGATAGTTTTTGCTTTTTCTTGTGCATCTTTGAGTGTATTTTGATTTTATATATTTGTCAATACTTTGACATTCCATGGAGTAGAAGTAAGCCTTTTGGAATCTGGGATATCTCGTACTGGGGCACTCACAGTCTTTTAAAGCTGTAGTCTGACAAGCATGTGTCCCGAAGCAAGTTCTTTGTTCTTAATTTTTGGGGTGTACTGCCAGTTCTTAATTTCTTCTATCCATCTGCATGGTGTCCTGCTCTGCCCCACTTCTTACCTGTCCACGAAGGTTAGCATTCACCCAGCCTGTAAAAGCAGGTCAGGTTAGTCACCCCTCCACATTTACAGCAGTGGTGAAATCTGTTTGAGGTGTTTAAACCTGTTTATTTGTCAGGTTTATCAGGTTCTGAATTTGTTGACAAAAAGGCTCCCAACAGCTCTGTGTATTTTAAGGGGAGGAAGCTGTAGTCCTTTGGCAGACATAGCACATGCCTGCCATTAGGCATGCTCTGGTCTACAGAAATTGGTTTTGTGATAGAAAGTATTAGAATAATATGAGATGGTAGTTCTTGCAAAATGTTTGTTCTGGCACTTTTAGAAATAAATGTTAAAATTAATGATGACTTGAAATGATCACAGAAATGTAAAATAGCTAAAACTAGTGTGACTTTGTATGATACTTCAGTATAAATTGCCTGGAAAAAAAAAAATGTTTGAAAGGTAAGTATATTTTCAAGTTAACTTTCCTTCCCATCTTCATGCAATAATTTTCATAAATGAATAAAAAGCTGTATAAAAAGCAGAAACTTGTGAATAATAAGATGAGCTCTAGTGTATTGTGATAGGGAAGACATGAATTGGGTAGACTTACAGGTTCAATACTTAGCACCTCCTTTTTGACTTCTTGGGGCTGCAGAATGACAGCAATGACTTCTTTCACTAGAGTGTGCAAACTTGATAAACCAAACTTTGAAATTATGCTTCTATGCCCCAAATAAAGGGTACAATATTAATAGAATGATTCTTGATATGCAGAAAAACAGTATCAAAAGATAAGCAATTAACTATAGGACAAATGCAATTTAATCCTAGGAATCAAGGGTATCTTGTGAACTGATTGTTTGGTAGAGTTGGTTGTTTACAATCCTCCAGCATGTCATTGTCTCTGGTTTCTTTTTCTTTTCTCTAAATAGAAAGTTTACCTAGTGAAAGCAGATATCAGTATATAATATCATTGAATAAGGGAGACTGTCTCTTAGGGAAAATCTTAATGCTTGAAATCATGTATGCAAACACTGCCATTGGAGTTGGAACTTGATCTATTTTGCAGTGACTTGTTGCAGTGAATGAAATCTTGAGACAGTAATCGCAAGCCCAACTCTGCAATCTCTGCAACATCTTCTCTTTAATTGCACAAAAGTCTTTGTCCTGTTTCAACAACAGGATAGACAGTAGACTGGTCATATGTGGGGAGTAGCTGCATATTTTATATACCACTCTGAAGGGTGTAAAGGGTGGGGGATGAAGAGACTTCACGCTCAGGTAGTGTACTCCAGTGGAGGCCCAAGAGCAGCACTGTCAGGTGTGTGCTGCTGCGAGCATCAGACATGCTTGGACAGGCTTATGACACCATGGAGAAGGGGTCAGCTAGATTTGCAGCTACAGATTGGTCTTTTCTGCACATGTAACCACTTGTAAATATTGAATCATTTACAGTCTAATTCTGTGTTAATGAACAAAGACTGGCTTACTGATGTTACGCTGCAGTTTGGCCCTTAAAGTCAATAGAAGGGAAACATCTAGAGATTTTCAATTAAAGTAATGATATTTTATAAATTGATTATTGATTAAGTTGACATGATAGGGGGCTAGTTATGGCCTTGTGATAAATGTCTACAATTACAGGTGCCTTTGTTGAAGGCATGATCTGAAATTTAATAATAGAGTTGTAGCAGGTTTACATAAACTTGCAACTTGATTTAAATTATCAGGCTGATCACAAACGGGTCCATAACACATCAGTTCCTAGACTAATGAACCATACATCCTTGTCGACTCTAGTAATGTTTTGACAGTTTTTGCCTCAGTGCCTTTGAATTACAAGTGTGTAGAGATGTATTGCTTACTGCTACAATAGGTCTCTCCCTCAGGATATAATAGGTCACGTTTGTTGAATCTGAATTGGTTAACTAAACAATGACAACTTCTGTAATGCTTTAAAACAAGTTTACAATCAGTTTTTATAGTTGTAATTGCAATTTTTTTCTTCACACGGAGAAAGATATTAAAAGAATGACATTTTTCAATTTCATACATTATTTAACTTTTCTGAAATCACACTTTCAGAGTTCTTAAAATATAGAGGATTTATATAGCAGTGTGATTAATTCTAAGATGGTAGAAAACTGCTGTTGATCCTCCCCTCACAAAGAGAAATGCAAAATAATTCAGGCTTTAAACTCAGGCTATCTTTACCTTCTTGCTAATTAATGTATTATGTGAATAAAATGCATGCAGCAACTGTCTTGCATCATTTACTTGTTTGAGTTTGTCCTACCATCTAACCTTGTTTTGTATGGGTATTTTTCATAACTGTTGTGTTTTGTTTTTTTTCTCCACTGTTTTTCATGTGGCTTGTTTTCTAAAGGAAAGAGAACAAAACATTTTGATCATTTCTATGAATTTCCTATTGTTTTCTTGAGTTCCTAGGAAGCAAACCAGACAAAGAAAGGCAGTTTCAACAAATGACAGATGATATCAATATGAAATGTCTAGATTTTCATGTCTATCTTCCCCATTTTAGAATGAAACAGAGTGGGGCTTAAGTGAATCTTAAAAGTTAAATATTAAGGTCATTGAGTTTTATTTAATGTGTTTGAAATGTTGCCTTACTTTATTACTGTATTACAGAGTGAAAGACAAGGCTATCTTTAATAAGTGCGGCCTCCTGAAATGGAGATTCTGCAAATTTACCTCTGGTGTGTTTCCAAGTACAGAAGTCATCATACAGTGTCTTCTGTGGAAACTTGTCAATGTGATGATTCCTAGGATGTTTTCTTAAAGTAGGGTTATATTTGAGTAAAACATGTTATATCATCACTTAGTTACTCACAGAGAGATTTAGAAGTAATGATCTCGGGTGCTGCTGCCTTTTCTTCATATCTTCTTACAGTCATGACCTCTGAAAGGGTGGTTGTAGGTGCTGGAAAAAGGACCACTGTGAGGATATTGCATGCATCTTGTGTTTTGTCCTGCTTCCTTGTGGAAGCCAAACGTAGTATGGGACCTTGTTAAAAACTGTAACAGAAATTTCATAATAGTCATAATAGTCCATAACTTAGACCATAATCTCCATTACTGCCCATTATGAATGTGTGATTATCTGCTCAGTAATTCGTTATGGTACCTTTGAATTCATTGTCATATAATACATTAAGGTCTTAAAGTTTAGTTCATGGATCATTACCCTTCAAAGCTCTCTGACAATCTATTAAGTAAATGCAGATAATTCAGTCTTTAGAATTTGTTGTTGTTGTTGGTTGTCTGGTTGCTTTTTTTGTTGTTTTCCAAAATGACAGTGTTCTAGATAGAGCATCTCTTGCACCTTTTCAACCTCACTGCATTCAGGAATGATGCATGTATAGTTAAAACAAGTTCTATAATATACTGTGAACAGTAACAGTAATGAATTTCAAGATGGAGCAAGATCCAGGCTGGCTCTTGCATGCCCTCACAATAGAGGACAATAGAAATGAGTCTTTTCTACAGTTGTATATGTTAGTTTAAAATTATTCTATTTCAAGCCATGTAAGTGTTAGTCCTGCTGGAACCATGCAGGACCCTCTTAAAGCTCCCAGGTTTTCCTATGTTTCTCTATTGTACTCTGTGCCTGATGCAGGCCAGTGTCAGGATAGTACAGAAGAAAAATAAATAACACAGTTCTTCACCTCTCTTACACTTGTCCTGCTCATCTTTTCTGCATTTCACTTTATGATGTAGAGTACTTGCACAATGTATGGCATAGAGAGTTTGAGGAAAATCCTGTTGAGTTATCTTGTTCTTTGTTTCTCAGCCCACAGAGATTTTTCTGCTCAAGGGAATTTGCAGTTAGATTTGAGATCCACCACAATGCATTGGCAAACTATGCAGTTTAACCAAAGGCAGAGGTGACGCGGTGTTGGCTTTGTCTCTGTGAAAAGAAACTTTCAACATTGCTCAGTTTGCAACAGATTCAGGATACCAGTTGAGACATTATTCAGTTATGGCAAATAATAAATTATTAAAATGAAGTGATGCAGATGTATCCTAACACAGCTGAATGTGCAACTGCTCTTGGACAACCTGTGCAGTGGTTTATTTAATTTTTTCAGTTTCCTAAAGCTTTTTTGCCTTTTTATGACCTGTATACTTGTCATAATGTAAATTAGGATGAATGACTCTTAATTAAGGGCACCGTTATCTTTCCCTCACTCAAGTGGAGATAGGACCTGGAAGGAATAATTTATCTATTCACAACCTTCAGATTATTGCAGTCATGCCTTTGACAAAAAGCATATGCTCTCACTTCCAGAAGTGGCTTTTTAATATCTAGAATATAGCTTGTCTTTTTTCTGCTATTCCTTTGACTTCACTGTTAGAAAGAAAGGCAAAGTAGACTGCTGAGCTAGTTTTTACACAGATGGATCTCTTCATAGCAAACATTAAATCACAGGCCACTTTAAATGCATTTTGTGCTGTAAGAAGCATACAAGTGACCATTATCACTGTAATTTAGGCGATGACATTTTCATGGCTGATAACATGTATTAATTAATTCTGGTACAACTTGGTCTGTATTGTCATTTCATTATGCTACTAATCACATATACTTGCTTGGCAGCTAAAGTAACATATGAGAGCTGAATCTAGTCATGCAGTAGGTCCATGCAAGGTGTGCATCCTCCATTGCAAAGTTCTCAGTTCTTAGAAGAAATTACAGAAAACCACTTTAAAAACAAAGAAACAAATAAAAACTTCAACATTTGCATGGCTTTGTCTGTCTTCCTGCTGGAACATGAAGAAGATGCAGAGTTCTGCAAGAATGGCCAAGCTTCATATGAGAGTGGGCTAAAAGACACAGGTGCTGAACTGCAACTGTGTGGTGGATGCCCTCAGAACTGTCAGAGCACAGATTCCCCTTTCAAGCATTTCTATATATTTGTCACCCTTTCATCATCATGCTGGTATTGTATAAAATAGTTCATTTTAATTAAGTATAAAAGCAGGAAAGATAAATCAGAAACCTCAGGGAAAAAACAAACAAACAAAAAAACCCCACCCAAACAAACAAAACCACAAAAAACCCAAACCAAACAACCCGAACAAACACAGAAAACCTTCTGTTGTCATAGTTTTCCTGTCTTTAAGGGATGGCGACTCTACTTGATTCAACATTAGCGTGCAGATTTTTTTACTGGGATTTTTTTCTTTTCTTTCCCCCAACCCATTTTTCTTAAACTGCAGGTTATTTTAAGCTTAATGCTTTTTAAATGAAGAGCATTTAAGACATTGCAGGCATGTAGAATTAACTTGGACAGTATTGAAGGTCACACTATAGAGAAATAACCTATAATGACAGTTAGATAGTCTGCATTGATAGACTTTTTCTCTAGCTAATGTATCTGATTCTGATTTTATTAAGTTGGTGTTTATTCCTTCCTACACTGGCAATTATACTGCACTACTTCAGCACTGATATTCTAAACCTGGTGTTCTTTTTTTTTAATTTTTGGTTTAGCAAACATCAGATTTATTTGGTTACTCTCATAAAGTCAAGTTTCAATGTGTTTCACTCACTATAAATCTTCCTTGAAAGTACAGCTTTTCTGTTGTTTATTTTGTAATGCTGTAATAATCATTGACATAGTGATAGATGAACAAAACCAATGAAGGCATAGTCTTAATTTATTACATGAAATATGGGAGAAGATGGATCTGGACAAAGAGGTGCATCTCATCCTAGTATTGTGGTGTTTTCAGTTAATGGCAGCATTAAAGATTTCTGATTTTGCAGTAGCTCCTTAAAACAAAGTTGTACGATATTCCTGTTTCTTGTAGGCTGGGAGCACACAGGTTCATCTTGCCTCTTTCTAGGTATCCTGTTTTCTTGGTGAGCATCAATAGTGTCATATTCTGGTGGGAAAAAGACAGTCTTTTCCTGCTATGTATAAACGGAAATATAGATGATAAGAAACATGAAAGCATTCGCTCTTCTCCGCTTGTTGCTGGTAGGGTCTCGGCTAGAGTTATGTTTGCTCCCACACAGTGACCTGAACCATGGCTCCAAGCACCTCATGCTTTTCTGCTTGGAGAAGGGCTTATAATATTTTCCATCACAAAGTTCTTTGAGCATCTTTTGATTTGTTAGTAGTTATTATTTAATAAGCTGGTTTCAAAAATCTAATTCAGATCAAAATTTTACAGTTGGATACATATCTGTAAATAACATGCAAATGTTCAAGAATTACTTGAATACCAAGGTAATTGGTATTCAAAACAATTCTTTGTGATGGCTGAAATCTAGATCCATTGAGAAAATTTGTAAAGAACAAACTGCAGATAAAGTCCCTGCTACTTATGAAAAATCTAAAACAAAACAGAAAATGACAGCACATAATTGTAATGAAATAGATCAATTTGTAAACAGTTCTATGGTGAAATTTTGTTATTGGCAGTAATAACAAAATAAACGTTTGTATTCAGCTGAGGGTACGCGGAGATACTCACAATGGGGTCAAAAATGCCCCTGTAGTGTTCTCAATGAAAGGAGCATTGCTTTAAAAAAAAAACCTGTCAAACTATTGAAGAATTTCATGTTGCAATTGTAACTTATTCTCTTTTTTATTTTATTTTTTCTAAAGGCCCATTTCTCTCTAATCTAAAATGTTTTCTGCTATCAAATGCTCCTGCAGACCTGAAAGGTTTCTTCCAAACATTTTCTAATGTATGTTTTTAAACTGCCTTTGTAAGTACATAAATATGCATGCTACAATTTTTATTTACTGATTATTCCTAAAACTTTGAGTAGAATCTTTGAAGTAGAATAAATTCACTAAAATGTCTGTAAAATGAAGCGTGTTTAGTGTATGGATGGCTACTAATGAATCCTAGGAAAAACAGACATGAAAAGGTCCTGATGGGAAAAAGGTGGTGTAAGCAACATCTGTAGAATTCTACAGCTATATATTCTATTCTGAAATATGAAAAAAAGATGGGAATGTTGTATGGTGGTCCCACTCCTGACAAGCAGAGCTGCAGCTGGGCTCTGAGAGTCTTGGGGGGTTGTACGGGAGCCAGGGTTTTCCCATAGCAGGTCCATCATCCAGCCCTTCAGAAAGAGTTAGTGTGAAGAACTGGGAGATGTAACGTCCTGACTTCAGTAGGTGTTGCATGTAACCAAGAAAGTTGCATCCATTGCACTGTAAATGCAAATTATTGATAACTCTATATGTACACCTATTTTGTATAGTATTAGACTCCTACTGAACGTTTTAGAGCACCGAAAATATTACACAGGCTTTGCAGTAGAAACTAGCATATATCAGAAATTCAGTTGAACACTTTTTTTGTATTTCTATGTCTTGAACAGCATGGACATAATCATCACAATTTGTACAGCTGCCTCAAGTGGTAATTTTGTAATCAGATGAAGCATAAGAATAATTTCTCATTGCATACCTTTAAGTTACTGCATTTATCTTAATTTCATTACCCTGTAATTTTTTTTTCCATTCTATAGATTGTGTGATACTTTCTAAAGTTGTTCGTGTCTGAAAATTAAGTGAAGTTATGGCATACTTAGAATAGTTTCCTTTAGTGACCTAAACTACTTAGCTCTGGTAAATATTCACAATAATTAAAACTACCTATGCAGTGATCAGTCATCACAAGTTATCCAGAACAGCCAAGGACTCTACCTTAAGCTTAGTTAGAGTCAGTGGCTGTGAACTTTTCTAATGGTAAAACTTGCAAACACTGTATATAGAGAGGATATCCTGTATTTGTGATTGTTGTACCCACTATAGAAAGCAAAAGGTGAAGTTGTGTTCTAGGTCTGTGATTTTCAATTATCTTTAAGAAGGAGATAGAATAATGGTAACATTTTAATGTCTCAAAAGTATTTGTACATTTGAAGGATACTGAATAAACACAGAGAGACCTAGCAATGTAAACAGTAGTAGGAACCAGAAGAGCTGATCAAATGTGGAGAACACTAAGAAAACTTTAGTGGAGTCGGAGATGCGTTTAAATTCTGTAAAAACTTTAAATTATTATTAAAAGATACTGCTTGATAAATTATTATAAATAATTAACAGATATACATCAGGTACAGCCATACAGGAGTATGGTGAGGTGAATAGTGCCTCTCAGTGCGAGTAAAAAGTTAAAATCACTTAGATCTACTGTGCCTGTAAGCAATCTGTTAAACTGTCCACTAATTTGCTTTTTAGTAAACCAGCTATTAAGATATCATTAATCTTTTAATAACCGTGTATGGCATTAATGTAAAATATGTCTGAGTCTCTTCATGCTGATGTTAAATAAGATTTATGGTAGTTTTTCAGAGATTTTCTTTGTCCCAAGACAAGAGAAAATTGTAAACTGTTAAGCCTTGCAGGTTCGGCTCTTTTTGTGGTTATTATTATATGTAGGTTTAATACTTTGCATGATCCATCCTTTGTCTTACTATGGTACTCAGAAAATGTGTTTCTTGTTTGGGGAAAAAAAAAACAAGGAAAGAGAGAATCCATATCAGTATATGGTTACATAAGTTGGAAACAGCTAACAGCCAAAGGGCTGTTACTCAACCAGAAATGGATATTATAGCACTCAGAGAACATTCACCTTGGCAGTTATTTCTCTTAGGAATGGGATAAAAACATTTCTAAAATACAAAAAGTTACCAATATGCACTTCTAACCAGTTTGTTTTCACAACCTACTTCATTTCAAATCAAATCAAAAGAATGACCTACCTTAACTCTGTTAAGATATATGCATGTCAATATTCATTTTCCTTTAAAAACTATTTTCTACTTTCTTAAGTCTCTTTCTTTGATTGCTTGCTACCCAGTTTCTATAGCCTCCTATGTGGTAGTGTGTCAATAAGAAAGTATCAAGCCTGAGGAAATGTTGGAAATTCAGTAAAAATGAAAAGTGAAATGGGAAGTGGGGGGAGAGAAGAAGGGGGAGAAAACAGGGGGGAGGGGGCAGGGTGGGTAGGGAAGAAGCTCTTTTGCCAACTGAGTATTAAAAAGGCCCTCTACTGGGGGGCCCTCTACACTGTGCAAACTATGGAAGCGGATTGCAGGGCTATTTTCTATGTTGTTTTGATGAAGAAAATGACCAAACTCATAAGGGAATTGGAGATTTAGAAAAGCTCAAGTATCTGCTGAACTACTGGACTTTGTCTGCTTTTACTATTGATTGACCATTGGAGAAGTCTAGTGTAGAGAAATATGAGTGAGATGACATGAGATGAAATATTTTTTCAGTTAGGAACGACCTCATAATTCATGAATGATGGTATGAAGTGTGATTATGAATGAATTATATGGGGACATCCTAATGAGTAGGAGTTACTCTGGATCAAGTTCACTACAGAATTTCTGAGCTTAGAAGAAATGTATTTCATATTGTAATTCACCATATAAAGACAAAAATCGAGGAAGTTTGTATAGGTGGACCTACAGGCTGCTTTATTTATTTATCCATGAGGTGGTATTGATGTTAGGTAAATGGGGTTGAATGCCACCATGGCACTCAAATGTTCAGGTAATGCTCATGACCATTCACAATTTGTCCTTGATGAAACTTTAGATCATAAACTACTTTAAAACATATGTTAATTACAGATAAGGCCTGATTTTTTTTAATACATCTATATTTAATCCTGTTGATTTTTCCAAATTACATTTTCATAGACCTTATTAAGGCTATAGGAGTCATACCTGAATCACTGTTAAGAAATGTGTAAGATTTTTGGATAAACGTTGCTTAGCTGAAGATTAGCTTCTGAAAGAGACCTTTCCGTTTATATGCAAACCATGTGAGTAGTGGACATAAAACATAAAAGATTATTAATAAAGTGCGAACTTTTCTCAGATGATCTGCAATGTTTTCTCTTCTGGGGAGAGCTCTGCAGAGAGTACAGCACTTTCTTCTGTTCTGTCAGGTCTCTGCAACACAGTTCTTGCATGGAGATAGACATAATTACCTTGAAACTGCTTATATAAAAGAAGTAATTTCATAAAATCCAAGCTTTATTGCTGTTTTTTTCCTTATAAGTGGCAGAAGGAGATTTTGTTACCTGTGATTCTTATTAACTCATACAACTCCTCAGTTTGAATGATGCAAAAAACTTCTTCAAAAGGCTATAGGAATGCAAAAGTTAAATATGAATTTGTCACTTTCTAGCAAAATGCTTCCACTGTGGAATAGAAACATTAAGTTAAGGAAAACTTGCTTAATTTGAAGCTTGTAGTAGACACTGACATGAGTACTTCTACAAGTCCCTCCATGTAAAAAGGAAGAACAACACCAGTATTTTCACAGTAATTATTTTTACCAGACATATTCACAGTGATGCAGTGTAAAGGAAAATTTTTATATAAATGTTGCTTTCTGATGCAGACAATAAAAGGTCCTTGAATTTTAGTCTAGAAATATTAAACATTTTATTTGAATTTATTTTCTCTCTAGGATAACTTAATGAGGGACACACTTCTTTCATGAAAACCTCAAGGCAAAGAGTCAGATAAGCACCAGAAATATTTAAGAGATCAAACCATTCACAGACCAGCCAGTGCTATGCCATGGATGGCTGTAGACAATGGGGAAAGAGTGGCAAAGGCTGTATAACTCTTTACACTATCATATTTGTTTTATGATTATGGTGAAAAAGATTAGTAGTCCTTTACTATGAGGGTGGTAGAACACTGGAATAAGTTGCCCAGGGAGGTAGTTGAGGCACCATCTGTGGAGACATTCAAGGTGGGCCTTGATGAGGCTCTGAGCAACCTGCTCTAGTTGAAGATGTCTCTGGTCTCAGCAGGGGGATTGGACTAGTGTCCTCAAGAGGTCCCTTCCAGCCCAGACATTTCTATGATTCTCTGATAACTGGACAATAGGTTAAAGATAAGTGTAATTATCCTCCTGTTGAACATCCTACACCTTGTTGGTAGCTCTCAAGTATTTGGGAGATATTGATACAGGCACTGTTCATCAGTCCAGGTTCTTCAAGGATGGAAATATGTCTAGTAGCTTTTCTGGTTGATCAGGTTTTGATATTATGTTGCTTTTCACGCTTGCTTTATCCAAAGACACTCCTAAATTAGTGTGTTCAGACAAGTTAGTTATATGCTGGAAGCATCATGTCATGAGGGCTCATGTTGCCAGCTGCAGTGGGGCAAAAAGTGGCATCTCAGAGTGAGAAGAGATGCTGTGTTGGTCTGCGTGCCTGGGCTACTGAAATAATCAGGTACAACTTTTCTAACCACTGTGAGTGTGACCCAGACTGTCACTGCTTGGGAATATGTCTAAGATTGTCCTTTCACAGCCCTGAATAATGTTTTGTTTTATTACCCAAGTCTGACAACTAGGATATACTGACACTTATATGTCATATTCAGTCCAGATAAATGCTGAGGGGGAAAAATACACCTATAGATATGTAGGGAGATGTGCCTTGAACTTGTGATATACATTTGCATTCTCTAAAGGGGTAAGATTATCTTGCTGTATTTACGTAGTTCATCAACTGGCCACTGCTTGTAAGGCTTGCCTTGCCCACTACTGAATTTGGAGACCCATACATTAATTTTAAATCTGAGGCAATTGGCTGTAATGTTCCCTGTTGTCACTGCAGCTGTGGAGGTCAGGCCTAATGATATGCCAAGAACTCTCTGACAGTTTGCATACAGACCCAGTTTACTCAGGTCTCAGCACTGCCATTCTTAGAAGATGAGGAGGTATTGAACTGTCAAACTGAGACTGAGCAGGTGACAGCTGATGCATTTTAGATCAGCTGCCTTCATGACTGATTTAGTAAACCTAACTGAAAGCAAGCAGGCTTTTTCTCTTCAATATTATACTCTTAAAAAAAAAAAAAAAAAAAGAAAGAAAAAAGAAAAAAAAAAAAGAAAAAATGAAGCTGTGAAAAAGTGCATGTTTATTTTAAACACTGATCTTTATACCTTCTTTTCACTTTGAAACCTTAAAGTGTAAAAATTATACAGGATGCAAGATCTGAGATTTTTCCTATGGAATGAATTGAGGTATAGAAATATTTTTATCCTTTCCACAGATATAGGGCAATTTAACATCTGAGTCTTTCAGTCAATCACTCTACCTGCTGTCTTCTATATGACTCCTTTAAATAGATAATGCTCAAAATAACACAGACCAGTAACAACACAGAAAAACATATGCAACAAATGTAACGTTTTCCTCTCTTTCCTGAGTTCTTACTTCCTAATTTTGATAACATTAAAAACTAAAGGTATGTCATAGCATATGTATTTCATAGCATGGTTAGAATTAGTCTAGGGCTTCAAACCATTTCATAAAACACACCAAGCTTTTAACAGACAATAAATAAAATGGTGCAATATAACAAGTGTCATTGTAGATAGGTGCTTACAGAGCTGATTGCACACACAAGACAATTTAATTCTTACATAGTAGAGCAGGGAGATGCTTCCAGCCTTTTCTGACTGATAACACTAACATTTAAAAGGCCTAAAAGGGGCTTTAAGTGGCAAATTCTTTCCTGTCCATCACTAGTTTACAGGATCTCCTTTTGGCAGAACAACTGCATAGTCACACAAGAGGGACAGAAATTGTGTAGATGTCATTTCTGTGGCAGCATCCAGTTGCTCAGAGAATTTTTTGTCTCCTGTGTCCACTGTTATGCAAAAGTACAGGATGTGGGAAGAGTTCTTGTTTCTGCTTCCCTGCTTTCTTTTTGACTGAAATATTCTCCTCAGGAAAGCTCTGTTCCCTGTGGTCATGGGAATGTTCCTTTGTCTGGTTTGGCTACCAGGGAATACAGTGGATTATACATACCTTTGGTTCAGGAAAAAACCAATTTTTATGGCAAGACAACTTCTTGCAGTTTTTCTTGAACACTTAAAAATGTAAAGATAAGATGCTAATATGCAGTGTGAATTATATTTTTCTAAGTAACTTGATAATACATTGAATATGTTTCTTTTCTCTATGTTGTAATGTTTTTGAGAAATCATAGTTTTCTGGTTGTTTGTTGTGTTGCTGTTGTTTTTTGTTTTCAATCTGTTAAATATTGGAAAATTGGGTCACTGGAGCAATGAGTAAACTTAGTGAATATCAGAGATATCCAAACACTTCTAGCATTTATTTTATTCCCCCCAGAAAACTGCAAGCTGAAAATAAAAGTATTTATGCAGAAGTCACATAAGTGATACTCTTCCTTTATCACCACTGCAGCTGGGACTGCAATATTTTTAGTGATGACTGACATTTTCTCTCACCTCTCTGTCCTCTCCTCATGAAAATGCTTAGCTGCTCCCGAGAAGCACAACTGTCGGACAAAGCGCAGAGTCCCAGCATTTGCCTTTGGGAGGTCCGAAGGAGGGAAATGGCCTTCGAGTAGATGGGCAGAGCTGCGTCAGATGACTGCTGTTCCAGTCACTGAAACAAAGGTGGTGCCCCAGGGAGGTGACAGTGTCAGATCACTGTGTGGCTCTATCTATACAGCACAATTCTGCAGTGGCTTATTTCCTTGGTGTATTAAAAGGGAGAGCAGGGTGAGTGGCTGCAAAACGCTGTAGAAATCAGATTTATATATATATATATGGCATTAGCACTAAAAACATTCTTAAAAAGTAAATAAAGTCCAAAATACTTCACTGTTTCTGGGTAAGGGCGGG
>JANHGN010021115.1:76149-90115 GCA_024605025.1 Megaceryle maxima
TAGGGTTAGGGTTAGGGTTAGGGTTAGGGTTAGGGTTAGGGTTAGGGTTAGGGTTGGGGGTGGGTGGAGGGGGGGGGGTGGGGGAGGGGTGGGGGGGGGGTGGCGGCAGGAAGGGAAGGAAAGGAAAAGGATCTTTTAGATTTCTGCTATATCTTCATGTTAGAGAAATGCCTTACAGTTCTTGATGCAGGCTCCTTCTCTATATGCTGAAAGCTCACTTCAATATTTATTGCAATTTAAGATTCTATTATTGAATATGGTGACAGAAATCATCATTCCAGCAGAAAGCTTTCTCCACAGACCCTGTGCTATACAGTCCTACATCATAAAAAAAAAAAAAAAAAGACATTTGGATTATAGAGAACAATAATGTTATTGGGGAGCAATCTGTGAATTGTTTTGTATAAACTTTTGTAATATTTATTTCAAATCTATATATGATTTTTAGATTCTGATTCTTTGTAGGCTTCTTGTGTTTTAAATAAATCTTCTATCGGTAGGGAAAGTTTCTGTTCCTATCTTTAATGTGTTTATTAAAGCCCATACCTGACACTGCAATCCCAATAGCTGGACACTGGTCCCTAAATGTTGAATGACTTGACCATTGGTACCATTTGTGTCTGAAATGGAGGGCCAGATACTAAGATCCTGTTGCCTAAATCAAGATGACAGTCTGAGAATGGACTTGAGCCCTGATGTCTCATCATGACTCAGCATCCCTGCCATCAGGGGAAGCAGAGGGTGCCTTAATGAGGTTTGTTAATGAAATGAAAGTAGTTTTTATTTTAACAGTGCGATATAATTTCTTTTTTTCCCAATTCACTTTTTTTCCCTACCCCTGTGCATGCCTTAAAATGGAGAAATACACACTTGGGATCTAGTTATCTGGAGATAAATAGTGTACGCCTGGGCTACAAGTATGTTGTTTCCTAGAGCAGACAGAGCCAGGTGCTAACTGGGGGGTGTGGAGCTTGTGGAGATGTGAATGGGTGAGTTGAGCTTCCCCTCTTGATATATTAGCGTAGCAATTGGAGAGAATGGTCTGTGACGCTGTGCTTGTGGCATCAAGAGCTCATCCTGAAAGACAGAAAATAGTAGATATCATCTTCTCTCAGGTAATTTTTGTCTCTAGACAAAACCAGCAAGAAGGTGCAAAAACAAAGACATGCAGATAGATTGGTAACTCCATCAGGACGAGGAGTCCAAGTGACAGCACTCCCCAGCCCAAGTCATCATAATCAGTGTTGTTTGTATATGAACTGCATACATTCTTTTTGCTGTAGGGCAACAGTTTGTATATCTCAGTGAGGGAAAATGAGAGAGAAGCTCATTGTATTTGCAGATACAAATACATATTTAGATCTGGATCTAAAATTTACCAAGTCACTTCAACATTCTTTTCTTTTACTCTATAGGCTTGTAGTCTTCAACCTTTTTTTGATCTGTGAACCTCTCAACCTTTTCCACTGAAGATACAGATCTCTGTATAGTGAGTTAAAGCTCCACTGACAATCAACTTGAATTTTAATGTTTTCTGTTCAAGTTATCCTTACAAATATCCACAAACCTTGAGTGCTTTGCAGACTACATGATGAAAACCATTGCTCTGAGGTACTAGTTATGTGGAGCTGAGCCTAAAGCTGCTAAAAAATTAAATATTTTCATTGGGAAAAAAACATTCTGTTGTGAAAGGAGAAAAATAGCAGTTTTGAAGTGGAGAGTTATTAATATTTTCTTTGAAAGTATTTCTGATTTTCCTTTGCAAATTTTAAGCAAGCTAAGCCTTGGACTCTGAGGTTCAAGTGCTCAGCAGCACTGATGTGTAGCAAGGACAGAAGTAGCCATGGAAAAGGGGTGTTGAGTAATGCTTGCTTCTACAAAGCAGGAGCAGGTCACAGACCCTGGAAGACCAGAAATTCAGGTTTTAGTGTATGATCTTTTCGAAAATCAAGCAAGATTTCCATACAAACTGAAAAGTTTGTTAGAAAAAATATGTTTTGGGAATTTGTTTTGTTCAGTATTTTCTGATTTGAACATTCATGTTGTTAAATGACTGCTCGCTCTGAGGTTCAAGCTCAGACTTCCCATGTATTTTAGCACTGAGCCTAAAGTTACTGGTTGAAGGCCATCTTGAGAACTAATATGGCAAGGGTAGCTGCCAAAGGAAAATGAAGTCGTGGTGGGACACTGATGAGCAAATAATTGTAATTATTCAATGAGGTAAAGTTTAAAATTACTATACAATTGTGCCAGAAATAAGGGGCTAAGAAGTCAACACACTAATCAGGCACCTAAGTGAACATTAAACTTTTATTTTCATGTTTTTTTTTCCTCTGGAGAAATGCTTCCTAGGAGAAATTATCAATGAAGGCAGTAAGTATTGCCTCTTGCCCACAGCCAAATAATTTTTTGTTTGCGCATATGTCTGGATCTCTCTGCTGGCCATGAGCCTTCATTTGACTGTATAGGTAAGAACAAGATGGAATTACATAGTGCAGAACATCTGCTTGCTTCAAAATGCTAAACTGATGCTTAATAGAAAACTAGCTATCTTACACTTATGTAGTTCTCAACATGAACCTACCCTCCTCTATTTCTTTGACACCTGGCTGTGTGTGATGATGTTTGTAATAAAGAGGAATGGCTAACAATCAATGAAAAGCTGTTTTAAGACTTTCACACATTGATGGTTATGTGTGCTTGGCACATATTCTCAAATGCAGTCAAAGCAAATTAATAGCAAGGAAAGGATACTGTCAAGGAGGAGGTGCACCAAAGAAGTTTGGATTAAATTATATTAGGTAAAGCCTTTTTAAACAGCATAGGAAGCTGCTAGTATTTTTTGTTTGTTTGTTTGTTTTAAAGGAGTCTTTGTTTTCTGTCTGTACTTAAACAAATCCTGGGAAAACAGAGTAATGCCAAGCATGTTTAGACTTTTGGGATCTTGAGGAGGAAGCTGGCAGCCAACCATATGCATTTTATCT
Organism: Megaceryle maxima; assembly: GCA_024605025.1. NCBI lineage: Eukaryota > Metazoa > Chordata > Aves > Coraciiformes > Cerylidae > Megaceryle > Megaceryle maxima. The sequence continues at coordinate 79,134 of JANHGN010021115.1, forward strand.
GCCAGGTTGTTCCTAAACTCTGGGGTCTACATAGGAAAGCAGATTTGCTTTTTAGATTTTTGGCTGACAGAGATGGATTGCAGCCTTTACATGGCCAAAGGGAGAAGAGACATTCTGTTTAAGGTGACAATTTATTTGATTGTCTTCCTTTGTCTGGAGCATTGCTTTGAAGAGGAGGAGGAAGCTATGCTAGCTGACATAGGCTAGCATAGGAAAAATATTGTTATTTCAAGTGACATGGAGCCTGCCAAGTTGTGGGGAAAGGAATGAGACTGAGATAGACAGGGTCCTATTTGTGGTTCTATGTCTGGGAAACTTGAAAGATGAAGTATTAAAGTGGCTAGTGAATGCTGTTAAAGAACAGCTTTTGGAGGTCCATGTACTGTAAAAGCTTACATTTTTGTAGCATCAAAAAGAAAGATCCTCTTGCCTCAGAGGTGCTAGTAATAATGTTCCTAATATACATAAAGTGTTTACAGAATTAAACACTAAGGGTATCTGCTTTTTTAGGCTTTTTGAGCACCAGAGTCTTATCTCAGTTAAGACAAACAAACTAATGGAATCACAGGAATTGCAACAGTAATTATTAAGTAACAGTAGTCATTACAGTCAGAAACTGTAGGATGTTTGCTTAATGATATATTTGAGGAGAATGCTAATTTTGGGTTGGGTGGAGAAATATGGTGTTGCAACATGTACTCGTTCGATTAATCACATTAAATGAGATTCACTGCTGTAGAAAATAGTCTTAATTTTATAGAAATGTTATTTAATTTTTAAAATATTCTCAGCATTTTTCACTTTGCTTAGGTAAGAATGTAGTATAAATTTCTCATGAATTATATTTGTCATTCTTAAAAGAAGTTTTTTTTTTTACTCCCTTTTCTTCCTTTGTTGCATTGGTGCTTAAGTTTAATATTGTTTTTTAATATCTTTTCTTTTTATGATCTCGTTCTCAAGTTTCATTCAGTTTTTGAAATGTACCTATGGTAGTGCAGAAAAAGAATGATATGGAAAATTACTAACTGCATTTTGAGTGTTCTATATATGATCACATGTGCACAGAGAAAATGAAGATTTAGTTAATGCGAGTATTTGTAGAAACAACATTTTGCACTCATTGTAAACCTCTCATTGTTAATTGAGAGGACTGCAACAAGGTACCTTTGAATATTATCTATGGGTTTGGTGAGGAAAGATAAATTTTAGTAAAGAATGAAGTGAAGAGGAAACAGGAAAAGAAATTAAGAGAAAAGGTGAAAGAGAAGTGAAGAGGGAGGAGAAGCAGATAAACACTTAGGACCACTCTTTACCTGGTGGAAAGAGTTTAGGTCTTTCAGCAGGCCCTGGTATTTCAGAAGGATTAGAGAATATTTTAAAAAATGCATGAAGAAAGGTGATTCAGCAGGTAGCAAGAAGCTTTTGAAAATGACATAATTTTGGTATAGTACTTCATCTGTTTTTGCAGAAATTAAATGGTGACTGGTTCACTTCCACAGCAGCTCCCTGCACTAGTGGGGATAGACCCCTGAAGTTTCTCAGTAGAGTATGTTTTCATGCTTGTTAGGAGCCTGAGAAAACTAGCTGCAACTCTTCATGTGGGTGGTGGCAGCTCTCCTTCTTTTAGCAATTTCTCTGATATGTTATAGCTAGAGGAAAATCTTGGCAAAACCAGTTATGTTGTATGAGGGTAAGAGAGATAGTGATGGTCTTGGTCAGCTGGGGTTGATATTGTGTCCCTTGTCTAATTTCCTAGATGTGCCCCCACATACCAAAGCGAGCTGTGATTCAGTAACTGTGTCTGCACTTCAGCATTCTTAGTTAATATATAATTTAGTATTTGCTAAAATTATCAAAACCAGGTAGAGAAAACAAATGTGGTTAGAGCAGAAAAATCTGTTTGTGTAGATACCTAGCTTCGTATTTTTTGCTGTGCTGCTTTTTTGATGCATGTGACATTTTTCTTAAAGCACTGAGTTTTCAGCTGTAGAGAAAAATCTTTAAAAAAAAAAAAAAAAAACACAACAAAAAAAATCTATGTTGGATCCTTCTATTATGGGTTTCCTATCAAGCTGTGGATAGGCTATGCAGTCTTTCCTTTCAGGGAAGTGGAAATGCTACAGGTATAGGTGGAAAGGAAATTCCATTCTGCTGCTCCTCGCTCTCATCTACCAGAAGTTGGAGGAGAGTGGTCTGGTCACCACAATCCCTCCCCAACAGGTGTGCACACTCTGGCTCTCCAAACAAAGTATACAACCTAGCTCAGCATGTTAAGAATGACAAGAATGATAAGGTGTCCAGTACAACTGGTCTGTGACAGCTCTGTCCAGATACAGCATGCAAAGTAGACTACTGAAGTAGCCTAGCATGTTATCATGAAATGGCGCTAGTTGTAGGCTGAGATGACAAATGGAGCTGTTTTGGCTGGTCTTTTTCTTTGTTTCTATGTGAGTGAACTGTAAGTGCACATGAGGCTGGTGCTTAGTTTCATCTCCTTCCTCACAGCTACCTATTCCTCATTGCAAGCTCTGGTTTCCAAGCACAGCTTCAAGACAAAAAAGAATAAGGAGATTTGTGACATGAGATGAAAGGCTCATTATTTTGAGAATCTTTTCCAAGCAGGACTTGCCAGGGAGATGCACAAAGGTATTGTTAATTTACAGTATTTTGGGAACAGGCATTAGCTGGAGAGCAGTACTGTCAGTAGATATATTTTTAACTTGGAGTCTTAGTGCTTTATTTTTAAGCTTTAATAAAGGCTTTTTTCCAAAATTTCTAGTTATATAGTTCAAAGAGATGAAGGTATTGGATTATTGTTTCTCTTTCTGTCAAGGAGCCTGCGAAACTCCTTCTAGGGCCTGAGTACAGAGGCTGTTAAATAGAATTACTTGGTGGCATACTTTGCAGCATATGTGTACACTTCCTGTGAATGTAATTAATGAAAATGAAATTTGAGACAGAAGGTCTTGCCATAGGTAGAAAAATAATTTGCGTTGTAGGCAACACCTTATTCAACTAGCTTTCCTAAGGAAATTTTTTTTTTCACATCTCTTCATCCCAACTATCTAACTGTTCTTAACTTTACAAAACAGTTCTCTTCTCAGCTACTAAGTGAATCTTTCTACCATCTTCTTTATCACAGTTTCTTATATAGTCAAGAAAAGAGAGACAGACAGTACAAATATTTGTGCATTAATGTTACCCAAGGCATTGATCAGCACTCCTTTGAACTAGGCCCTATACAAATGTATGGCAAGAATACAGTCTTATTTTGTAATACTTTCTCCCCAGGTTTAACAAATATGTCAACAAATAATACACCTACTTTATAAAGATTCCAATTTTTTTTAAATTTGTTTTGCTTTTGAAACTCAAACATATTCATATAATCTGTATACTAAAGAACTGTGTCAGGCACATTTGCACTGAGCAGTACTTCCACACCTAATTCACAGGCTTCTTTATATGTAATGAGTATTTTTTATTATTATTTTGTTTATTTGTTTTGTTTGTTTTATTGTATTTTGATTGTTGTGGGGTTTTTTGTTTTTTTCCTAAAGTCAGTAAACCTTAAATGGAAAAATGACCATTTAAATTTTAGTGGTTTATGTAAGAGAAGATACAATATCAATCCAATGTAAAGATGAGACTTATAAAATGCTTTATTTCAAGAATCCATGGAAACCACTTATTGCTACCAGCATCAACTAATTGTAAGGTTTGAGTGAGGCTTGAAGGGAGTTTCTGAGGCTGGTATTAAATCAGTCATATTGGCAAAAATGCTTCTAGCTACACAGGATATTAAAGGAAATTCTTAAACCCAGAGCCACGGAACACGAGCTGCTTAGAGCTTTGATATGTCACTTTACAAGCAAGTTCCTGGATTTACTAGGCTTCCAAACTTGAAGTGAGTTTAATTAATGATGTTAGGTTGCAAAGGAAATCAGAAATAATTTTTTTTTTTTTTAAATTCATTCTTATTTTCTGCACAACTTCTTTTAAATTTATTCTTCCCCACAAGTCGCATTACAAGAACACCCTTGTAGGAAGCATTTTCCATAGATAAACTGTCAAGAGATCAGACTCTATATTAGCTCCAGAAAAATTTTAGCACTACTGTTATTGCTGAAAAGTGACCCAAAGCAATGTGAAACTTTTTTCTTTTTCTTGTGATGACTAGTATTTCATGACAACATACAAAGAAGATGAGAACAATTTTGTTATTTCTTTTTAATGTGAAATATCTAACTTTGGGAACACAGAAAAAAGATTGGCTATGTCCCCAGACTTTAAATGAGAAACAAGGATGATTAATCTTATTTTAAAAAAAGACTGTCTTTGAATAACATGTTTGATTTTTTTTTTGTTGTTGTTGTTTTTGTTAAAGAACTGTTGAATAAAAGTCCAAGCACTTTCAACAATTTTAACACAATTTTGAAGCTAATCTAATGTTAGACTGGATGTAATAGTTTGACTACTACTCTTGAGTTTTCTAGGGAAAAGCACAATAGAGAAGAATATTTTTTTTCTGGTATAATAAAAGATATAGCTGCCTCATCATACAGCTTCATCCACTTTTGTCTACCAGAATAACTATAAAAGCAAAAACTATTTTTAAAGAAAAATAATTTTATATGCTTTTGTAATTCTTCTGGTTTTTTTTGTTTTGGTTTGGTTTGGGTTTTTTTCCTTGAGACCAATACACATCTTCAGTAAATTCCTCATCCTATGTTGTGTTGGGTAACCATCTGCTGATCTGATAAACTATGACGATTTTGGAATAATGCCCCTTATTTCATTGGAATTGGAACTCAGAATGCAAGGCAATCTTTGAGGTCAGAATCACACTTCTATATATACTTGTTTGGGACTTTTATGATCTTTGAACTGACTGTGTATACTGGATATGTGTATTATGTTTTTATTCATATTACAATATATTATGTATTCTAGCATTTTTCATACTTCCTGGTCCTGTGTTGTAATGACAAGTATTAAAACTCAGAAAATTCGGTAGCAGATGGAGTTGGAAAGATCAGTCTCGTAGTGACAATGCCAGTGGTGCCCCGAGAATAAGAGAACAACAGTGTGTGGAGAAATGGCAATGCTGTACTTCACAGCTTTAAGATCTCTGCCAGCATCCAGTGATATTTCACTATAGGACAATCTTTTTCCTATCAATGGGGTGGCAGTACGTGGAGGTTTCAATTGTTCTAAAGTAATGCAAGTACAAAGTCTTTCTCTGTAATATTTTTTTCTTCCTGTTGTTATGTAGAAATATTTTTACCAATACAGTTCTCTGCGTATGGATGCAATGAAATCAGTCTAAGAATGTGTTGCTTCCTGGTTGAACATGACTATTATAGCTACAGTGCAAGAAAGACATGGACCTGGTGGAGTGAGTCCAGATGAGGACAACAAAAATTATCATAGCTCTGGAACCCCTCAGCTGTGAGGAGAGGCTGAGAGAGTTGGGGTGGTTCAGCCTGGAGATGAGTGTGCTCTGAGGAGACCTTATTGTGGCCTTCTAGTACTTAAAGGGGACCTACAAAAGGGGTAGGGGACAGTCTTTTTAGCAGGGCCTGTAGTGACAGGACAAAGGGTAATGGTTTCAAACTGAAAGAGGGTAGATTTAGATTAGATGCATGGGGGAATTTTTGTTTTACAATGAGGGTGGTGAAACACTGGCACAGGTTTCCCAGAAAGGTAGTAGATGCCCCATCCTTGGAAACATTCAAGGTCAGGTTGGACGCTGCTCTGAGCAACCTGCTCTAGTTGAAGATATTCCTGCTCATTGCAGGGGGGTTGATCTAGATGACCTTTAAAGGTCCCTGCCAACCCAAAACATTCTATGATTTCTAAATAGTTTATCTGCTTCCAAATTAAGCAGGGTTGTATGGTTTTAACAAACCCTTCGAAATACTGTGAACTCCAGTTACCTGCATCTGTTGACATGCAAAATACTACCTTTGTGGCTTTTACAGTTGTGCTTAGAATGTTGCCTTCCATCTTATCTCAACAAGTCAATGAACTATAGGTATTCCGGGAGCAGAGAGTGTGAGAGGAAGAGCAGGGCAAGAAAACAGAGGAATGGTAACATGGCCTCTGGCACTTCTTTTATCAGAGCATCCATCTCCATCCACATGGTATAGCAGAACATTTTCAGCTTGATTCTTGATGCACACAACAAGCAGCATCATTCTTGCACATTGGTCCTTTTTAGGCATTCCTCTGGGCCTAAAATTGAGGACCTGTTTACATGAAAGATGTCTGTAGGTAAATATGCCACTGTTAGCCTCAGAATTAGCATTTCTAGCTATTTTTCCATACTTGAAAGAAATGAAAATATGAATCGTTGCCTGAATTCACAAAACAGTGATTTATATATGCCTAACTTTGTAGCAGCTGCACTCCAAGACTGTTAGTAAGTGTGGCCTATTGGAAAGACAGACAAAGCCATGCCAAAGTATCTAATTGCAACAAGGATTTGATAATGCAAAATGTCTAGAAAATTTGTCAATCAAAGCAGCATCTTTAGATTCAGGCAGAAACTGATGATTTTTACCTTTTTTTTTTTTTTTTTTTTTTAATCTTTATCTGATCCTCAAAATCTAGCAGTGGACAAGAAAAAACAGTTGGCATGGTAAAAGGAAAGTGGAAGAGTATTTTCATTAAGTAAAGCATCCTTAGAGAAGGCATTTTTGTGTCTAATATTTTTGGTTTGCTTTGTTTATGTACATTTCACAGTTCAATGTTCTCTTCTTAGGAAAGTTTAATACTTAATGCACTTATTTACAGATGTCTTATTTTATTTCTAGCATTTTCTTTCTCCAGAAAGGTTTATCATGGAAAGCACTACTATACTCTTCTTGAAATCCTGCCTCAGCTTCCTCAGATTCACTTTCCCCACCTCTGTGGAAGTATTAACGTATCGCACTGAACGTTACTTAAATAGTAATTGATCTTTAGATCTCTGAGTCCCCTTTCTGATAGCGACCACATTTAGGGCCATTGTGAAACCTTTTTGACCTGATTATGTGCTTCCAATCAGCTGTGCACCGAGTGCCCAGAGTGCCGGCTGATGGAGAAGTCGCAGCTTAGAGCTCAATTCTCTTGTCACTGACAGCAGCTACACACAGGTAGGCAGAGGCGGCTTTAGCACTTCACGATGAATTTGGGTTATTTCTTATTTTTCTCTTTCAACTTCCATCTTTCTGTTTGAGATGGTACATGTTCCCAGATGCTTTTTATATTCAGGACAAATTCTTGCTGCGATCATCTCACTCTGAGTGAGAGTTCAGTAGCAGCTATAGCTTTTTGTACTTTAAATGTGAATTTCAGCCTTGGTTAAGCAAGAAATTAATTCTGACCTGCCTTCTGTACCAAACCTGCCAAATGAATGGCAATTAACTCTGGGCTATTAAACTCAAAAAGGCTTTTCTTGCAGCTTCTGGGAGCTGACCTGGAACTTCCTTTACAAAAGGGAATGAAAAGCAAATCCAAAGCTGCAGAGGATTTTTGTGGCCATTTGTTTTGGGGGGGTGGAGGGTGGTGGAGAATGTGAATATTATAATATCCTGTCTTCTGGTTAATTTTTAACTTCCTCAGGTTTCTGTCAGAAGTAATTGCCACAGTCTTTAGGCCCAAGGCAGCCCATGATATTAGTTGCTGTCTCTCTTTGGCAGTTCTGTTACTGATAGGTTTTTCAAGTTCTCCCTGAAGACAAAGTTTAGATGAACAGAAAGATTGCTGGTTGTGGGCAGTTCTTCATGCAGACTTGTGTTTAATACCGACAAAGTTTGCTTTTCAGTTGTTTTTTTTTCTTTTTTTTTTCTTTTTTTGTGTACGTGTTTTGTTGCTGTTTTTTTTCTCAGATGTCAGTGTCTGTGCATAGAATAATTTTCCATGTCTACTTTCTGCTTTTTCATGTTTTATGTGTATTCAAAAAGCAAACAAACAAATCTTCTTCCAAAAATAAGTAAATGACTGTTACAGAGACTGAAGACCTGAAGGTGGACATTTTTGCTTGCTGTGCTCAGCATCCCTACATGCATGTGCACCTTCTTCTCTTCTATCTGGGCCTTTTGGCTGTGTCTGCCAGGCACCAGCCTCTGGACTCTTGTTAACTCATGGCCTGTCCTTCTGTCCTTCAGGTTCTTTCCTCTTACCTATTTGCTTCTACAGTGTTGAAACAATTACTGTAGTATTCTGACTCTAACTGGAAATTATTTTTTTTTTTTGTGCAGGGAGTGTAACCTAGATCTAGGGTAGCTTCATCCTCTACAAAGATAGTTAGTAGATACTAATATAACTGACTGAAGCTATTTATTATAGGCAAATGGAGAGAGAAAAATAAAATATATACTTCAGAACTGTCAGAGGTTTAACACTACGATTACACAGCAAAGCTGGGGGGGGGGCGTTATTTGGGGGTTTTGAGCAGTGTTATCTAGTGAAATTTGCTAAGCCTTTTACATGTATTCACTTTGCTCTGTGTACATATATATTGGCTTTGCTCTGTATATATTAAACATTCAGTTATCCCCACCTAACACTCGTACACTGCAAAACCTTCTGTATACAAGGTGAGATGGGCACACTGATTGAAGGCCCAATGATTGACTGAGGAATAGCATTCTCAGGGCTTCAAGAAAGGTTTTCACTCGACTCTCTTTCCCGCAGGAGTTCACATTTGCTGTTTTATCTCTGGGAGTGAGCTTAGTGACAGGCACACATTGAGAGTCAGGGAGAAATGCCATGGGAGCTTCTTAACAGCATTCAGATGCAGAGATGGCATTTGATTCCCATGCTTCTTTGCTGCAGCTGCTTTATAAGAAATCTAAATCAGGAAACTCTACAGGGTATCAGAAAAGCAGAACTCTGATCTGTGTGCTCTTGCCATTAAAAACTGAGTCCTGCTTCTGAAACAATAAGCAAATCTAAAGGTTATTTAATAACTCCTATTCATTTCAGTGGAATCTGTGAAGTGGCAGAGTAGCAGGTGCATGGACATACAACCACACAATAGGATTGCAAGAGTTCTCTGACAAAATGTTAGCATATTGCCTGACATACTCATTGTAGCTGTTTTTATTTAATGTAGAAATTGTGTTAGTCTAATTCCTACATGTTGTTCAGGCAAAATGTTCTGTTTAAATTGTGTGCCAGCTTTCTGAAATGGTTCCCAGTACCTGTGTTACAGATATCAAATACTCTGTTAGAGATAGCCGAGCTTTAAATATTTCTTTTGCATCTTATTTTTTGTATACATTCATGATAATTTTTATTTATAAATATCTGGAGGTGGGCAGTAGAAGTTCTGTAGCAGTCCTGTTTCTTTCCCTCGAGGTGTATAGGGCCTGAAAAATCTAAAATACCTTAGGTATAGACATGCTAATGTTATGTTGATACTTTGTCTTTTCAATAGAAAGGTAGGGTGTTTTTGTGATTCATTTGCTGCTGTGAAATTAAGAAAGTCACCAGAAACGAATGCAAAAGCAAATGGCTAGATGGGAAAAGTGATAAAAATGTAAGCACTGTGGCTATAAGATAAGGTACTCTATGATGTCAGAACTATGAATTGTTGATGAAGTTTGAAGTAATTCCATTTTGCATGATATTTTTAAATTCTCATATAAAACAATTGATTTAAATGTGGAACCTTTGAAATACAAAGAATTAACCTCAACTTTCAGACAAGATGCTTAAGGTTAAAAATAATAGAAACATAAATCTTGTGAAAGTCTTATTAAAAAAGAAATATCTGCACTATCCGAGTTAGATTTCTTTCAACCAAAACCTCCTATTCTGAAATGCTACCTTTCTGACAGTGTGACAAATTGCTGGAACAAATGCTAAATAGTTAAATGGACAAGTGATGGATGGCCTCATAAGCCTTGCAGGGCAGCCTGTGTAAGATACTAATTGGTTCCGTGGAACTGGTTTTAGTCAATAAATTCACTTGAGAGATTTTTTTTCTCTGTATGTGTTGGATATCTTTAAAGAAAGCAGTGCTGTAGGTGACAAACCACTTGCAATGTATTAGGCCACCAACAACTTTATTTTGTCTGCTATACCATCTACCTTCTTTCAAGGATATAACCTACTAAAAATCTATTATTGATGCATTGCTGTCTCTCAAATGCTTCTGAATTATGAGTTTATCTGGAAGCCTCCAGAATTTTCCAATGCTATAAAATGGCCATGGCAAGTTTTCCACAGTGGGTTTTTAGGACCTTTTATGAGTTTGAATTTAGGCTGTAGTTGCTCCCTGTTCTGAAATTCCTAGACTTCACTGAGCTCTCCTGGTTCAGCTGTGGCATTCTCAAGGGAGTTCAGTAGTTGTGCATCTGTGCATACCCCAGAGTATCCCTGTCCTGGGCAGTGTTGGTAGCTTGTGCAGGTTATATCTGAGCTTGAGAGGACTGAAACTCCAGGTGGCCTCTTTGCACACACATTTGTGGAATGGCTGGGGTGCAAGGTGCTGACTGGGAACAGAAATGCTGGCAATTGGACCCAGGTCTTTGCAGGCAAGACACCAGCTTGTATGCTGCTCTGTAGCGTGGGAAGAGAAGCTCTTTGCATTTGTTGTGGTCCAGGGCAGATCAGCTGAAAGGCTGAAAGTGCTCACCCCTTCGTTTCCCAATGATTAGTGGTAAGTTTTTGGTAACTTCACACTCAATATTGTGGCTGCTGTGAACCCTATGTGAGGCACCTGCTCTTCTACTGCTCTGCACAGGATTGCATGGCCCATAATGTGACCTGTTACCTTCAATGCCAAATGCTGAAAAGCAAAGCCCTGAAGCACTTATCTTTTAAATCCTTCAGTCCTGTGTTGAATCTGACCCAGAGCTATTTCAGTGGGAATATGAGACTTAGAGTTTGTTCTTGGTTGCTTTGGGTTTGGGATTTCTGACTTTTTTTCCCTCATTATTTATTTATTAGTTGTTTTTGTATGTGTGTGTGGTTGGTGTGGTGTTTTG
>JANHGN010021116.1:2310-13925 GCA_024605025.1 Megaceryle maxima
TCATAGGCAACCAGGGGCGGCGTGTATGTGGGGGAGGGGCGGGGGAGCGGGAAAGGAGAGAAAGGTGCGGGGAAATCTGCTGAGGCCTTTTTAATCCATTACAATTTAAGATCAAGACTGAAAGGTGTTTGATGAAGAACCTTTTCCACCCTCTGAAGTGCATTTTAATGGTAGTAGCAAGAGCTCGACTCTTAATGCTTTGGTCAGATAGTTGCAGCACCGGTGTGCCAGATTTAATTTATATTACAGGTTAAATGGTTGAAATTACTGTGTTTAGTAACTGTAAGATATAACAGATGGAGGTCTACAAGGTATTCTCAAGTTTTTGAAAAGAATGAGTTCAGATTTGCAAAAGAGTATTCTTTTTTTTGTGTGTGTCTCAGCCTCCTTTCAAAAACTCTCAGAGGTGAGGGAGATGTTAGAAAACCTTCATAACAGATGGTGTGGTGTCTTTGCAAGGACCTTGTTTTTACCCAGATATTCTGGAACACAGATGACCTGTCCTCTCCATGGGTTCCAGAGGCCAAATGCTGACAGTGCTACGATGGTCACTGTCTAAAAACCCATGAGCAGTATCAATTCCATTCTATGCAGAAAGACTTTGCATTGGACTTGGGATATTCACCATTAAGCTGAAGCCTCTGTGCCTGTGAAACATCTAACTAAACTGAACACATTTTTTATTAGAGAAGTGTCTTGGACGTTGCATCCTGTAATTGCACTGGTCTTGAAAAATCTAAGTAAAAAGGATATGCCTAAGGCTCCGTTACCATGATGCAGATTGTGCTAGTACTCTGCTAACATGTAATCCCAGCCTATAGCCCAGTTACTGCTTCTGCCTGATACTGCTTCGCAGAACTGTAGTCAGGATCTGGCATGTTACAGTAGGATTAGTATGATTCATTGCCAGAGTGAAGGGCAGTTCAGCTGTAGGTCAGAACCTTCTCTATGAAACAAAGAACAAAATTTTGTGTAGGTTGACTTGCTAAGTAAAATGAAGGAGATTCTGTCCATAGGCAGGCTAATGTTCAGTATTAGCCTACTGCAAAAAGCTTTGTGCTATTTCAGTCTGCTGGCTGGTCTCAGAATAATAGTGGTTTTCCGTTAACTCTACGAAGAAACATTTAGAAGTTGCTGCAACCTCTTCCTACCACGGTGCCATAAACCACATTTTGTCACTTCACAATTGCTGGGACCTCCTTGTCTAGTTTATTATCAACTGCTTTTTGCTTTGTTAGTGCAAACTGAGTTTTGTGTCTTCCTTGAGGAAAATCTCTGTTCCAGTTTCCCACGTCTTAGAAAGATTACTCCAGGAAGCCATCCTGCAGTCCCATTCTGTTCAAGTGGAACATTTCACACACACATCCTGCCCACATGGTAACTCATTGCTAGTTGCTGGGAGTGAGATCTCTGTGAACAGTTTTTTAAAGAAGAAAAATTGTTTATATGTTGTAGTCAGTAATAAGTTGCTCTTCAGGATGTATATAGCCTGTGTTCATCATGTGGCACTCTAATTCTTTGCCTCAACAGAGTTTTGCATCTTACTGATAAAGAAATGGGGAGCTGGTTGTTCCTTCTCCAATTGGCACTAAAGGACAGCCACACTATATTGTCAAGTGTATCACCAGAAAAATCCCTATGATAATATAACTTAAAGAACCAGTTAAAATAAAATGTTTCTCTAGCATTTAACTTGTAGGTAAACAAGGGGCAAAGAAGTTAGCTCAGTGTTCTAATTCTATACATCAGTCTGCAGCTAGTGTTAGCTTGATCTGGCAAAAAGAGTCCCTGACTTTGAAATAAATGTGGTTTGTGGGGTTATTTGGTCTTCTCCCCTCCCTCCTCTATTCTCTCGAAGTTTCTACTTGTTTTTCTTCTCACTCTGTCCATTGTGCTTTCTTCTGAAGGGGTTTTTGTCTTTATTCATTTTGGTGTGTAGACTCTTCAGTTTTGCATTTCTCTGTTTTACTTAATGTTTATAACCTCCATGGGAGAGATACTGTTAGACTGTCACGCAGTGAGTTTCATGAACCTGATTTAATAAATGTACTCTGTGTCTTGTTGCTGTTCACTCTGAACTCTAATCAGTCGTTAGGCATTTTAAACTCCCTGTACAGCGAGTATTTTGAAAATAACAATTTATTTGCCACTACTAAGTGTTCCACAGCTCTACACACAGTGACAATGGAATTAATCCAGGAAAAATAAATGAGCTGAAAAAGTCATTTAAGTACCTATGCCAGCCTTGCACCTCTAGACAGTTTGTTTACATTGATTTTATTAGGACACATATAAAGAACTAAGGCAGAAAACAGTCTATTCTGATTTGTTCTGTTCACTTACCACAGTGTTCAGTATTTGAACAAAATCTCTCAGCCTCTCAGCTAGATTGAACTGCATTTAATTTACCATCATTATACACACATTTTGGTTATAATGCTCAAAATACACGGTTCTTGAAGGCCTTCATTTCAATATGAACAGAATGTTCTGGTTTGAAAGCAAACCTGGTGCAAACAAAATTGAATACTGAAATATGAAATTGAAAGTTGATCGAGGTGGAGGAGTGACAGAAAAGGTAATTGCACATGGCACACTTATAAGATGCTCCTTCATTTGATTTTTAATTTCACATTGATACTTAAATCAAGAAATGCCTTTGTTTTCATGGTAGAAAAAATAATGAGCAATTCCTTCGTCATCACGTTGAAATGTACGTTAACTGTGAATTCTCTTGTTTTTATTTGAAGTACAGCTTTATTAATACACTAACTCCTGTGGATGTATGTACACATCTTTATACATCTGCATGTGCATATGGGTCTGTACATAACTTTGCCCTTGATAACTGTTGATAACTCAATCAGCTTGTCAGTGACAATTTTATAGTAATTGTGATACCGAATCATTCTGTAGCTGCTTTATCACAGAATCATAGAATGGTTTGTGTTGGTAGGGACCTTTAAAGATCATCTAGTCCAGCCCCCCTGCAGTAAGCAGGGACACCTTTATCTAGATTAGGTTGCTCAGAGCCCCATCAAGCCTGACCTTGACTGTCTCCAGGGATGGGGTTTCCATGACCTCCCTGGACAACCTGTTTCAGTCTTTCACCACCTCTACTCTTTCACCACCCTCAGAGTAAAGAACTTCTACCTAACGTCCAGTATTAATCTACTCCTCTAGTTTAAAACCATTCCCCTCATCCTATTGATACATGCCCTTGTAAACAGTACTTTTCTAGCTTTCTTGTAGTCCCCCAAAGTTTATTTAACTTTTATGTATTATTTCAGGTTTGTTTTTTTAAGTATTAATATTTTACCCTCTGGGTATATGTGCAGCTTGTGGCCCTAATACTGCATATGCTTATGTGGAAATATAATTTTATCTATATAAGCTGTTCTACCTTTTGTAAAGTAAGTTTCAATTCCATGTGTCTTTTTGAGACAGAAGTTCTGCAGTTTGATTAGAAAGGCTAGGCTGGTCCTGAAAGTGTTTTAGATATATTAAGGCCTGGAATATTGGAGTAGAGTGTGGTTTAATTTCACCAACGGGGAATACAGAACGCAGATTTAAGAAGGTCAAGCCAATAATTCTTTTACAGCTGAGTGGAAACCACAGTTTCTGAAGTCTGGACTAAGGAATGAATGCTCTGTGGTTGAGCTTTGTAACTACTCAACTAAAAAAAAGAAGGAAAGATCACCTTAATATTGTGAATCTGTAAGCAATGTAAGATAACATAATATTATTTTCCAAACATAGCTCAGATGCATGAAGATGCATGCTGCTAGATAAACTTTGTGCACTTTTATACACTCAAGTCATTAGCTACTTCAGCTGCTGGACAAAGGACAATGTTTCTGTACTGTCTTAAGGACAATCCTGGTGTATCAACATGTACAGATACTTGCCATGGACCTTAGGTCATTAAAGTCTGTGGATAGGTATAGAAGTCAAGGAGCCCTGTGCATGTGAGGGGAAAAAAATAACAGCATAAAACTCCTATAACTAATTGGAAGTATTTGTATACTACTAGCATTTTGCTATCACGGCTAATACAATTAAAAGTAAAATAACTGAATATTCTATAGACATAGTGGGAGAATTTGCTTTAGATAGACTAGTCTTCCTTGTTCCTTGAAGAAAAGCAGAAAGAGGTTCCTCTGGAAGGTCCTTCAGAACAGGAAGCTGAGTTATGAGCAGTCTATGAAGGAATCTACCCCACTCTGGTCCTAAGAGGCTCTAGGTACAGTTAACAGTCTCCCTTAGGGTAAAATGTGAATATCTTCATGGATAGACACCAGCTAAGAACATGGTCCATAATGTAAGTCCTGCTTGAAAATGAAAAGATTTATATTTTGACAAAGGGAAAAAAATAGATGTCATAATTTACTTGAGGATGAATAATGGGGCCCATTATCACAAGGATGTATCCTCCCTATCAAAGATCCAACTTGGTAATATCTATTCATGTCTTTTATTAAGCTTTATTCAAACAATGTGATTGACTGAAATGGATGAATGGCATATCTTTTTAAGTGGTAGTTTTAATCTACAAATACTTTGTCTAAACATAGATACATATAAAACAATTACCCATAAAAATAGAGCATAGGGTGGTTTTGCTTGTTATCCTTGTTATTTTTTTATAAATATCTTAGATCAGTTTAAAGAACACTAGGACCAAAATTACTTGTATCCACTTGTTTGTTTATGCCTGAAGGCCTTTCCATTTTCACTTTCAGGTTTGTTTCACCCATTATCATAATCACCCTCTTAATGCAGAGGGAAAGTGTACTGCTGAGTTTCCTGCAGAGGGTTACACAAGAATGATGTAGTTCACCAAGGGCAGTGCAAAACAACAGCAACAACAACAAAAGTAAACTGTTGTCAAAGAACAGTTCAAACACACAGTTTCTGTTCTTATTTTAAGAACTTTTGCATCTGTACCAGATATAAAATTAGGAGTTGGAATTTGACTTGAAATTGACTAAGTCCCTTGAAACGAACACACTAGAAAGCAGTCTTTGTTTTCAAGGCAAGAATCAGTCATGTTCCCAAGGACACTAAAAGTGTTCAAAGACAGGATTGGCTATAGAGAACATCTTACTAAATTTTAAATTTTACATTCATTCAGAGTATCTGGAACTACAAAACTTCCATAATGGGGAATACAGCTCTCAATCCGTTTTTACTCAGTCATGAGAAGAACTCATTCCTACAAAATACATTCTCTTCCTGACAGCATCGTCTAAATATGTCACAGTTCATGCTGCATTTTCAGTTTCTCGCTTTGACTGTTGTAGGAGACAAGTAGTGATATTTATAGATTATCTAATACTTTCTGTTACATTAAACTACAATATTAGAATGCTAGCAAAAATTAGTGTCTAGAAGATGTGATAAAAAACCAGTTGTGTATTCTGGCAGATCTAATCATACTCAGAACTAATGAAGAGCTCTTAGCCCCCCAGGAAGACATGATCATGATGATTAACACCTGATTATGGATTTATGAAATGTTCTTTATACCTCACAAGTTGTGTTTTTTCAGGATATTTTTATGAATGTTCATGGAGGGCTTTTCCATACCTCTGCAGCAACATGAAGAACAAACAATGATTTTGAGGAAGCATGCTAGCAAGGTGGCATTTCTTTGGTAAACTGGTGAGAAGAGTTAGCTGTCCATGTCAGAATGGAGCAAGTGGATAAGGAGTAGGCAATAAAACTTCTGAAAATCAGAAGAAGTTAGTTTCATTCAAAGAACAGTAAGCTGAATAGAGTTGTTAGTGAAGTCAAAGGCACAAATTAGAAATATTAACAGTGACATTTATGATTGCTGGGTTTTGGAAAGTGACATTTATGGTTGTTGTAGGAGAGGGAGGGATAAAAACTCAGATTCATCTGATATGGAGAGAATAATTTGGTGTTGGGACAGGTTTCACATTTGCAAATGCTTCTTTGCTTTCTAGTTACACATCCTATTTCATGAATGTAGAGGTTAAAGCTTAATGCATTTTGGAGATTTGTCTAGCTTGTTTGTGAAGAACAGATTTGGTAAATAATGACCTTGAGGCAGTACTTTTGGGGAGAAGTACTTTTAAGTACATCTTTCTGCAAACCTTGGAGACAGAATCTTCAAATTACAGTTGTTAATTCTGAGGAAATGTATTAACTTGAAATTGAAACTTACTTAATTCTCTTTAGATTGGTTTGGTTTGGAGGTTTATTAATCAGCAGCTATGCTTCTCTAAGAGCTATCATTATGATGATTTTGAAAACCTTAATTGTTTTCTAAAATACACATATGAAAACTTTTCTAGCTCTCTTATTGAGTCTGAACGATGAAATGTACAAATCTGTTTCTCTTCATTATTTTTTGCAAGAGTCAAGGAGCACAAGTCTTGTCTTCAGCTGGAATAATCAGCCCACTCCATTAGATTTGAGACCCTCCACTCTCAAGATCTAGCTCAGAGGTTTGGGGTTTTTTTGGTAACATTTGATGCTTAAAATGTCTAATATTTTGAAAGACCTTCTAAAACTTAAAATAGTATAAATTATCAATACCAAAATGGAGACTGAATGTTTGTTAACTATATAATGATTGTAAAGTGCAGAAGTAGTAAATAGGAGGGGACTTGTCAAATCACAGTTTTGTTCCTTATGCTCTGGATCGTTATTCGATGTTGCACTGCATTTTTTATTCCTCTCAAAATTCCTACTTCAGCCTGTGACAAGTTAGATGATGTTCAGTGAGTGAGGTAGCTTTACCTAAATTTATTTTTATTTTCTCTGTTTAGTGGCAAGATGAATGCTTTCTGCTCTGCTTGGTACCTCACCTATGTTCCTTGATTTACATGCCCTTCATTATTCAGGATACACAAGTTCATCTATACACAATATAGAGCAGTCTTAAACAGTGTCAATTCAGAATTGTGTTATTTGTAAATAAATGATAATTCTACATAAGTCTTGTATCTTCAAAACTGCAATTACCCTCACTACTTTTTTTCCTGTTGCCCATTTAATGTATTCCAAATTGTGAAGAAGGTAGCAATTTTGTAAAAATAATCTATGATAATGTAATCAAAAAGCAAAGTGGGATTTTCAGAAATGGTGATGGATTGTCTAATTTCCACCGTCTATCACTACAAATTACCGGTGGCCTTCAGGAAGTTTTTTAGAAGTTCACCTTTCATTCATTTCATCTGCCAAACACAAAACTGAATCAACGCTATTTAATAATCTGTAACCTCAAGTAACTTTTATCAGACTGGCTAAGACTTAGTTTTTAGGTGTACATTCTCCGTAACAGTCTGTGCAATCCAGGTGTTATTTGTACCTGCAAACAACTGGAAAGCTATTCACTTAATACAGCGAGTGAAGTACTTTGTGTTGAATGTTACTAGACTTCAGAAAAGAACTTGCAGTGGTCTCAGGAGACAACACATCTTTTTGCTTGCCTAAGACTAGCTGACTACCTGCTTTATGCTGTAATAATCTGTAAATGTGTTTGCAGTATAACTCTGGTTTTATTACAAGTTTCTTCTGTTTTGTATGTTGGTACAGTATGATTGTTTGCAATATAAGGAAATCCGTAAACAAACTACCAGATTACTTTCATCTTGGGAGGCAAGGTTCCATAGTAATTTAGATTCTGATGAAGCAGCTAGATGTTTAATACACTCTCCTGAAATGTTTTCTATAAGACACTTGTCTTCATTGAGCTGTCTGGTGCTCATTAGATGTATTTGATGAAAAGAAGTGATTTGATACATAGAAGTAGCAAGACACACAATTTTTTATTGAGGTATGTCATCACTTGAATTTACTGTAAATTCAAATAGCAGGAAATGCATAAGAGAAGACTATAATGCTCACTTATGTGGCAGTCTCTCTGTATCTATTTATATACTGTATTGTATTTTTTTTTGGTAGCTTTTTATGCTTTTACATGTTTCAGAAATTTGAAAGTTGTATAGTAAAAAGCTTACAGTACCTTCTCAATATAAAGAAGCTTAAAAATTAATCCTGCAAAACTGCAACAATCCATTTAATAAAGTACCATTTTTGCAAACGCCCTGAAAGGAGGGGGTGGAAATAATGTGGAGAAATAGTAGGTGAAACACATCATGGTGGGCTTAATCTGTTTCACATAAATTTGCTGTGAAAGCTCTAGTTCAGTATAGAAAATATGCAATCTGTTCTAAACATCCAATTGTACAATAAGGGTAATTTGTGGGAGACAGTTATGGATCTCAAGAGCCCTTTCATCATTTGGAGGATTGAATTAATCTCCCCCTAAATACTCATTCTGAAAGTGCCAGAAGACTGCTTTGTTTGGTTGCCATGGCAGATATTATTCTTCTGGCTCCTTGGAGAGCTAGATTTATAAAAGCAGTAAGCTGTAGTAACTTTGATTTTTGTTGTTGTTGACAGTTTCCCTCTGTCATATGCTTGCATTGATTTTATTCTTTCAAAATATTCTCAAGCTTCTCTACATGCTTGCTCTCTCAAATAGGACAAACTTTTATTTAAAGACAAAAAAAGGTGAAAAAGTATATTGCATATAGCAACTGTCTTTTTAAAATAAAAAGGAATTGGAAAATTTAGTACCTGTACATGGAGAGACTAGTGAAAATGACAAAACTCTGCAATAAATGCAGGTTGCAAGCAGGGGAGGAGGGAAGGGAATGAAAATACTTTGCTCAAGTATGTATGGGGGAAGATACAGAGAAGGAGATGGGACTGATTTCTTACACAATAAACTTGTCCAGTTACATATTGTTATGTTACATACAATCTGCTTGTGAGTAGCAGAACTAATGAACCCTGATTTCTTCAGGATTGACATTATGTCTTTCCTGAACCTGGACAGATCTGTGCACATGTCCTGATTAAACAGCTGGAAGCTACTTGACAGATGGTATAAAGAATTGTGTTATAATTGTGTTTTCAGTGATAAGGTGTTGGTTTGGGTTTCCCTGCATGCCAAGCTATTAATTTTCATAAAACAGAGAGGCATTTATTGATAACTGCAAATTGATAACTTTGTATGAAATTTGTCATGAGGTAGCTAGAAAGTTACTTTGTGGTCACTTCCCCCATGGACCTGTCCCTTTAGACATCCGATTGAGGTGATTTTGAAGAGACATACTGTCATTGTGGAAGTTGCAGATTTTAAGAGACAGTTGTTGGCCACCACTGAGATTCAGAGACTATCTTGACTTTTAAAGAAGATTTATGTAATAATTATTCTTTAGTTTTACATCCTGTCAGTTCAGCACGTGTGGTTACATTTGTTGTTTGCTTGTCCAGATGCCTATTCCAATGTGGATGCACTTGTGCTTTGAACACTTGAGCTTGAGAATTTTATTTGATTTTGATGTTTTGCTCACTCAGGATAATTATGCTCAATATAAGCCTATCACTAGGGAGACCAGTTGGGTAACAAGTTATCAGAGTTTGCAGTGAGATACTTGCCTGCAGTTACGCAGGTACACATGTCAGTGTTGAAATCACAGTGTTGACCTCACTGAAAACTCTTTAGTCTTGACATCTGAAAAATAATCTCCTTGTTTTCTACTGTAATACCAAATTCTTCCATCTCTGAGCCATCCAGAAGCAAAGCTTTTCTTGGCAGTCTTGCATTATCTGTGCAGCTGAAAGAATCTCAGATCTAACTCCTAATCAACTGTGAATATGTAGGAGGATACTATTTTGAATTAGTGACCACATAAATGGTTGTATGGATGGACATTGAAAGGAGGCAAGGAAGCTACCCATTAATAACTGGAGTTGTCGGAAGTGTTTTGCTAGTATGCAGATTTACCATTTACCTACTTCCAAGTCCTTCCTAGTCTAGTGTGAAGGAACAGGGCATATATAAACTTTTCAGGTACTGGATAAGCAAAAAAGTATTAATGCTCTAGTTTGTTATGAATATGCACCCACAGTGTGAAACTGCATAAGGATAGCATGTGTTAGTCTTCCTGGAAGGTGACATTTGGTGTGTGCACAAAATGTGAAAATATTAAGAACAAACCTCAAGGGAAAGCAGATATTTAGAGAACTGAGAAACTCAAGAGTAGGATGATACATCATGCAGCACTTGAAATTGATGTAGAAAATACATTCATTATCATTGCATTTTCTCTTCATATCATATATGTTTCTCGTGTAAGATTGAGGAAAATGCCATTCTGGACAGAACCTAAATGGAGTTCAGACAACAGCTGAACTATGAAACCATTGAATTGTGATTTTAAAAAAAGAAAAAATAATAGAATGTTAACCACACTAGTATGGGGAGGTTCAATATATAAGCAAAGCAGGAAGCACATTAATTGGAGCAAGTGAGATCCAGTGTGTTCATGAAAGATGTTTTGTGGATTTTTTTAATCTGCAACAGTTAACATATGAGCATTGCCTGTTCTTTCTCTCATTCTCTTATAGTGCGTCATAAACACAACATTTCTGATGCATTTGAAGTCTGATACACTTCTATGAAAAGGCAGCAAACGACATTTGGGAAACGTGAGAGGTCTTGTGTTCAAAGAATGATGGTAGGGCCAAAGAACATGTTTGTCTTTAATTAGTATGGAGCATCCTTTTTAGTTAGCATGGGGAATGATTTGGATTCTTACTGTCTAGTGTGTAGTTATTTCATTACATGCTACATAATGCACTTAATTTTTACAACTGCAAGAAAACACTGCCACGCTTAAAGTAACCTTTTTTTAATTATTCATATAGATGGAATGTTGTACATTTAACAGATTATAAAGTACTAAAATGTGTTCTGAGATCATTTAGTAAGTAGGCAACAGTGGAGTTCCATTAACCTTCTCTTCCTGGACTAAGTATTGAACTGAAGTGTCTGACAAATAGAATATTCTTCTAGGAATTCATTGTAATCTTGGGGCATACACTGTGGCTTTCTATGGACAAGCATGTATACATCATTTTATATGTATCAGACTTGATATTGCTGTGTTGCAGAAGCAATATTACGTTTCTACTCTGTGTTTATTTAATAAGAGACTGAAGTCTCCAATATTCAGAGGGATATTTCATAAAAGCCAAGATAATTTATGAGCATGGAAAGCATCGTACCATTATGTAAATAGCCATATGCCTAAACAAACAAGTTTTCCTGTATGTACTCTCAGCAATGGTTCTCTCTGATGTGCAGTTACATGAATTACAAGTATAATGACATGCAGGAATAGGTAAACTGTTTAAAGGAGGTCAGAGAAGGTCTTTTGGTGAGATGATGTTTTTGTGCTTCTGAAAAGCAGGGTGTCAGGGGGTTTCAAAGGTACTGTTAGGCTCTGCATACCAAAGCATGCTGCTTAAGATGCCAACTCACACAAAACAGATTAGAGAAGCAAGGAGAAAAATACCTGGCAACAGAACTAAATTCAGACAGATACCTTTCAAACCTTTATTGTATTTTAATATTTTAGTAAAATGAAAATTAAATGGAAAAGCAGGACTAGAAACAAATAGAATATTACATATGTTAGGGTACTATAGAACTCCTTTCCTTTTCCTTTTCCTTTTCCTTTTCCTTTTCCTTTTCCTTTTCCTTTTCCTTTTCCTTTTCCTTTTCCTTT